>LOND01000438.1:73837-92858 GCA_014220965.1 Paragonimus kellicotti
TAAAAGTCGTAAGAAGCTGTCTTGCTGATGACGCCTTACTTTCACTTACAGCTCGGTTGTTTGTTTGCAAGGTGTAGGCACCTTGATGTTGATGTTTGAATATAGACGTAGCTATTTTTAGTAGTTAGGTCCCTCTCCCCTCTTTTTTTCTTTCGTCTTGGTGTGCAAGGCTTGTTTTTGCTTCACCTTGGTTATGTGACAGTTAAGCATCAGCGAGAACCACTGATGTATTTCTGTCTGTGATGATGGTGATGATCGCTCATGTGCTGAGTGTCATGATTATCCTGGCTGGAGAATGAACACTCTCAATTACGTGCGAGGGTACGCAGGCAGTTATCCCGCTGCTGGCCTAATCTTTCTGTTGTGACCTTGTGAAAATCTGCTTCACTGCCTGCTCAATTTTATGGTGAACGTTTTTCGAAGTTACTATAACCAGTCCCAGGGAGCGTCCGACGTAAAAATATTTTGTCTTTATCAACGTCGTCGTCGACGACAGCAATACATCAGTGATTCCTGCTGATGCTTAACTGTCATACTACCATGGAAGAAAAGGCAAGCCTTGGCCAAGAAGAAAAGAAGACATGCTTACCAAACAAATATTGCTGTGCGTCAAACATCCAGCGTCAAGAAGCCCGTACTTCACAGACGAACTTTCGTTCTGTAACTGAAAGTAAGGCATCATCATTAAGACAGGTTTCTTGGTTTTCATTGCTCCGTGTCATTAAATGCACGCTACTTAAACAAACAACAGCTACATTCACGTCCACTGAGCTCGATTAGCCGCCATCTCACCTAACGTCTCAAGCCACCGACTCTGTGAGTCGCGAGGGCCCCAGCCCATAGACGAACCCGATCTACAGTGAACAACCCCTTGATGGACTACTTCATTTCCCTACCCCAGATCGTCATCTGTCCACCTCGCACCTTACGTTAGTTGGCCGCAGTATCAGTGCTGCTGCTGGTGCTTGGTGTGGCATACGACTAGTCGCTATCCTCATTGCATGGCCTAGCTATCCAAGTCTGCGTACACTCAAAGATGGAAAAGTGGAACTCGCCTGGCAGTCAATACCAAATATTCGCTTCCCAACTTCTTCGTTATCTACTCGTTAGTGCCACCCGATGTCAGCAAATGAACATAGACATCGATGGTCAAGTACTTTCACTGCCCCGCGTCATTAAGTGCACTCACTTCACAGACAACTCGGCCAAACAACAACATTCACGCCACTGAGCTCGGTTAGCCGCCATCTCACCTAACGTCTCAAGCCACCGTTTCGTTAACAAACCTTCTGCCCACTGGTTGTGATCGGATAGATAATCGTGGGCGTAGATTGAACGGAGCGTGTTCGTCCGAATAAAATTGCTTCCGTTCTAATTGCTTCGTCGGATCATGGAGGTCAGCGTGGTTCGCAGTTTACGACCCATAAGGGCTTCGGCAGGAGATTGGTTACTGCTCAGCAACTTGTTAGGAGTCCTGCGGTAGACGAGTGGAAGTTGCTGTAAGCTTTCTTCAGACGCCCCCTCCCGCGCGATTTGAGAAGGGCACGTTTGAGTGTGTCGACGAAGCGTTCTGCCTGCCCGTTGGACTGCGGATGATATGGAGGCGACCGAACGCGTTCAGTAGCGTTACGCCGGCAGAATTCTCCGAACTGACCGGACGTGAATTGGGTACCATTGTCGGACACAATGGTTTCTGGGAGGCCATGCTGACTGAACGGTCGTCGAAGAGTGTTGATAGTAGCAGTCGCCGTTGGTGAAGTGAGTGGTACGATTTCAGGAATGAGGACGCCCTGTTCCTCAAGGCGTTTGAACTCTGGGTCCACAGTGTCAAAGCTGCGTACGGTACCGGTCTTTTCGGACGGAAAACGGGTTGAACTCCTGGAGATAGATGTAGGATTGCTTGGGTCTGAGAGCAGCGTCCCAGACCTTCCTGAAACACTGGCGCGAACCGTTGGACGATTTCAGTTGTCGCATTGCGTGGCGCGGCAGGGGACCGCACCTGGTTGCATATTGCTCGAATTGGAAAATCGAGCAGGCCAAGTTGTTCTACCCAATCAAGCCAGAAAAGTAGCAGGAGCTGTTAATAGTTGTGCCTCGGAATGAGACGCAACACTGCAATTGGCCAGTCAATTGCAAAAGGCCGCCACAGGCGCTGGTGGCGGATTGAGACGTCCGTCGGATTGGAGGTCGACCAAGTGTTCTCCAGAGATTCTCCGAAATGACTGTAATATCCGACGCAGTGTCCAACTGCAATCGAACTGGGAAGCCATTTATCATGACCGACACGAACTTCCGTCGACCGGGAATGTTGACTTGGAAAGTGGTCAGCAGGCTCAGGGATCTGCCAACCGGTTTGCATCTGAGCCTCGATTTGAACTTGGGGTTGCACCGGGACTTGGAGATAGAGGAACCGCTGTCATTGTGCCGGGATTGACAGAAGTCGTCCTTGTGCCCCAGTTGACCACACCGAGAGCAACGGTGCCGTCTGAAAGGACAGTCACGATGAAAGTGCCAGGCGCCGCAATGCCTGCACGGGGACGGAGGTGACTTCTTGGCGTATGAGCGCAGAGGATGCGAGCCAAGTCCTGCGGGAAGTGAACCAGGGCCGGGATGCCGTGAGAGATTCTGAGTTCGCGTACCATTGCCCGAACCGTGTGTGAATGAGCCGGAACGTACTGCATGTACGGCACCAGTGCCGCGTTGGACCATTGCAGTGTCGTGTTTGAGGTTGATTAGGCGATGGCACTCCGTGGTGAGCATCTGAAGCGTCGTCGTGGGATCTTGCTCGACCTTGTTCAGCAAGCGAGTACGGATGTCTGCGTCTTTCGGAGAGTGGAGACCGCAGACGAACACCAGACATTTGAATTGATCCTCGGTAAGCGAACCAAGCTTGAAACGCTGACACTCGCGATTGACCACACCGGCATAGGTGACGTAGTCGTCGTCGTCTGACTTGGCCAGTTTCAGACACTGGTACCTTGTGTTGAACAAGGAAGACTGATCACCGAAGATGGACCGCAACGTCTCAACCGTTTCCTCGAAGGAGTTGTCGCGTGGGTTCTTTGGAAGGATGAAGTTGACATACTTCTCGTGCTCAACAGTACCGAGTTTGCGTAGGAGGAGACGGACCTTCCACGGTTCGTCCTGTGTACCGAAATCGACACTGAACAGGTCCTCGTACCGTCTGAACCAGGCATCAAACGTCAAGCCAGCCTGGACATCGTAATGAAACTCGGTGATGCCGCTTGCGAACAGCGTCAACTGATTGCTTCCCACCGGCCGACGCCGGTGGGCCAAGTTTGATGTAGATAAGCTGAGCTGCTGCACGAGAAGACGTTTTAAATCAACGGATTTGTCAACCATAATTGAAAATCACCAGACCCGTTCGCCAATATGTTGTGACTGGATCTACGGCCTACGAGCGCGTAAACAGACAACAGAATAACGGTTAATGAAACGGCAGATAACGGAACGACGGTCAACGGTAATGAACAACTGACTACGGAGTATGCACGACTAATTCGTATCTTCCCGGCCAACCCAACCACCTGAGGCTAACGCATGAACACAGAAAAAAGACTGGCCTCCGGACAGAGCTCTTTTTATGTCACTCAGTCCGAAGACAACACGGTCACAAACTAGATCATATTTAAAGGGTTTGTGACCAATCAGAAAACATGGTCAGAAGGTGGACCAAACAAAGATCCAGACAGTACAGTGATGTCCCAATTAAAGGACGAGCGTGTAGGCGGGGTGCCAGAAATTGGCACAAAGGTTGAGAACGCTCGTGAAGGGCGAAGTGGCACATGACCGTGCCGACTATGAAGGTCACTTTGAACAGAATGAGATAGGCCTTTCCAAAGGCAAATAAAACGGTATTTTCGGGGAATTGGATTCTTCCCGACACGAGGTCCCCAGTCTGGCAGGCGAACACGACCTACAGTAGCCAATCCCTTGGTGAACAACTTCATTTCTTTAAGCCATCCTCTGTTCACCTCGCACCTTACGCCAGTCGGCCGCAGCGTCGGCAAAGAGTGCTCGGTGTGGCAGACGACTAGCTGGCATCCTTAGTACATGACCTAACCATCTAAGTCTGTGCAAATGTAAGGATTGAACAAGAGAGTTGATTTGATGACCACTACCACATGCGCGGTATTGATGCTAAACCATTATAGTTTTCCTAGGTTTCATTCGCCTTTTGTGCCGTTGTCAGACAGGTTGCGCTGGGATAAACACAAGACCGCTATCGACGGAATTCGTGAACAATTCCTGGAGCAGTTCGGCAATGGTTAGTTCAGGCATTTTGTATTTCATAATGTTCGTTATTTTTCGCACCTTTTACCTTCCTCAAGTTTATCTGTATAATTGGTGTTTAAACAATATGAGTCAATAAAATAATTTTTTCCCAAGATCGCGAGCCATGCGTTCTTACTCTGCCCCCTGTCGTCTTTGTGCTGATTTCTGGAAAATTAAACGCCGACGGAATCAACCATCTATTTCAGCGTATCTCCGGATTTATCTGTAGTCACTTATCGCCACTGTGGACTCAACATAACTCTGGGGAAGTTCGACGGATCGTCTCCATTGGATACCTCATTCAGTGTAGTGGAACTCTAAACCAACGCACCTTCACGAACTATTGTGAGTCAGTTCCTTTTATTTTCATCACATTTTGGCTTCGTGTTCGTACCTCAAGCTTTACACAGTGTTTAGATCCACTACGCGTATGGCACCACTATTCTGGCCACCATCGGTTCGACGATACGAAAGTAACACATACACTACATAGCCGACCTGATTAGAATGCGGACTTACAGAAGGATGCTGCAAGGCTTGGAATTTCTAATGAATTCTGTTTGCAGTAAAGCTGCTGCAGTGGGACGTGCCTCCGGGGTTTTGGCCAAACAAGCGGTGACGAACGCACGAAACTCGGCAGACCAAGAACCTGGTTTTCTTAGTGTGGGTGGCGGTTGACTGGGAATCATGAATAAAGCGCGCATAGGGTGAACGTCAGCCAGTGGTGGTTTGCCGTCAGCTATTTCGATGGCTGTGATACCCAGTGACCAGATGTCGGCTGAGTAGTTATACCCGATCTCTTGTATCACCTGTTCAGTGGAATACAAGACAAAGAAATGTGACGTGCACTGACGCAAGTAAGTCACTTAATGAAACAAGATCCACAGGTAAACACAAGCGTACAAAGGGAACCACGTGAAGTTTGAAATCTTACAACAGATTCAATTAGAATACAAAAGACATTTAACACTTGTAGAGCCGTTTTCGAGTACCTAACCCCAAGGCACCACAACAACAATCAAGATAACAATTTAAAGACCAATAGTTGTAAGCGAACCGGTTATGACAACGTTCCCGAAACACAGAGGTTCGAAAATCATATGAGTAGACAGTGATTTAAGACCATCTGCTTCCAGCCAAAGGAGTCTTTATAGTGTCACACAAATAGTGGGAGTATTGTTTTGTAACTAACGCTAATGTTCACCGGGAGGCGGGTTGGCACTGGCAACTGTAACATCCGTGCATAGGACCCGGTAGTTCGGATACATTTTGCGAAAACTAACGCATCCTGTTGCGCCATGTACTTTCGAACAGCCTGGAATAAGCCGGAAGGTACGACCAGATGATCAGTATATAACTCCAGTTAGAATAATTTGGGTTTCGGGTCAAAGCACGGCTCAATAGTGTTAATGACTTTCTGAATAGGACCAAAAGCGCGCTAAACATCCGGGATTACACAAACTAGGAATAAAGCTCATGATGCGACTTGGAGTTCCTCTTAGGCACCTAACATTATTTGCTATATACATACATATCGTAAATCTGATGTTTGGATTCAGAACAGTACTGTTATACTTACCGGAGATGCGATCGTGCCGAACTCAACGGGCCGGTGTATCCGTGTAAGACTGGATGTATATAGATACCAAACCGACATGCAAGCAGCATACCCGGATCAGCAAAGCGTTACATACAATCGACAGAACGTTTGAGTTGTCCTGGCAGCCAGGCTGGTTACCTCGGAGTGCTGGTCAAACTTAAATTCAGTGGCAGCTCAGCCCGTCGACTGTAACATTCGAGTGCTTGGTAGTTCAGTTTTGTTGAGCCCCCACAACAGAACCAGTTGATACGAGCAGGCCAAATCGTCAGTCAGCCTGCTCTGGTCGGTTAAAAGAGGCTAACAACCAGGCGTGACATGGATTAACACAGGGCTGGAGTAGACAATACATTCGTTCTACTAGGCTAGTTCCAACAAGACAAGAGTGAAATCTCACTTGCAAGAAACGGTGTTGAAGCATTGCACCACAGACGCCTACAAGCTGAGATGAATTTTTTACAAGGTGCTTTCGCATAGACTGGCTATTCACGACGCTTTGGACACAAAACAAATTCAAGTTACTATTAGTAAATAAGAAACGTTTTCGTTAATCTACATTTCGGAGAAGATCCGATGGTTGAATTTATCACAAGAAAGCTCGAAAGTTGAGTTCAAAAAACCTGCAATACAACCGAATTACGCATAAGTTTTCGTTCAATCCCCGTTAGGACGATCATCTGAGAGAGCACGTGAACATCACTGAATGTGGTTGGACAATGATGTGAATAAAGCGGTTTAGGCGCAAATATTCCCATTCCACACACTTCAACTAGTCCATTAGTATGTTTGGGCGCATGAAAAGCAATCGAAGACAGTGATTTTTCGGATGACAACTGTGGCCAGGGCCGTTAATATTTACTAGCTCAACCGTGACCTTCCCTTAGCCTACAATCAGTAAAACTTACCATTAGAAACAGTCATTACGCATCCAGTAACAATCACACGTGCCATAAACGCCATATTGACCAATATTGTTAATTGCGGCGGTGACTAACTGCGCAGTTATCGAGTTTACCATTGTGAACGTTGTGCGAACGGTTGGGGTTGTGAGGACACTGTAGGCGAAAGTGGTTGAGCGTTCACATATGATAATTCGGTCGTGCCTAATGTGAGGTCAATGGCGCAGTGGTAAACACGGTTGCCTCATGAAAGCATGGCCGGAGTTCTAGTCCCGGCAGTGGCAAGGATATGCACTACTGACGAGCTCTAATGAGAGCGAAACTCGAGTCTAGTGCTTCTTTTCGAAAGGGGCCGACTGGAAAGTCTATGGGAATGCGACAGCTGCGATCAATTGTGGGTGATGTTTAATCTATGTGAACACAGTGAGTGTCAAAATCATGTCGACCCACGGGTTGGCTGGTTGATAAGTGATTTTGTCCCCGCATTAGCTCAAGAAATCCTGCCCAGTTGACAAAACGGAAGGATATATCAGCGTAGTATAAGCAATGGCTTTTATACTGTCCGTAGGCGAAATTTAAAAACACACTTTTCATAGAGTAAATATGGTAGAAAGCAGTGCTTATTATACCTGTCGCGAACCTGTTGGCGTTACCTTGGTAATTACGGTCAGGACCAGAAGGATCGGCATGACGGCTTTAGGTCGGATACTCTTACAGCGTACCAAACATTTCGCAGATTCCTTGGGCGAAATACCCAGCGGTTACTGTATAACTTGCCATGTCTGTCTTTGTTTTTAACATTTTATTTATTCTGGCACTTTTAAAATGAACTTTCTAACGGAGTCGCAAGCTGCAAGTTTGGTAATACTTTAAACCTGAAACATCTAGTCAACCGCTGGTCGACAGCCGAATGGGTCTCATCATCTTTTATCCGCATCGTTACCTTAGTTGAGCCGTCGTTGTTAATATACTCCAAGTCAGGTTGCTAGTTCGTCTGGGCCTGTTGGATTCCCGACTCGCGCCGGGCGCGACGTTTAACTCAAGAAGCCCAGTGATAAGGCATTCGGGCGTTATACTAAGAAAGCCTAGGCGCAACTTAGTTTGGGTTCAGGCAACATAGCCATCTAAACAAACTGGCCGGACAGATTATGGAAAAGTTTGTTCAATTGTTGGCAACATAGTCCAGGGTGAGGAAAACAAATGGAATGTTGAATCAGTGTGTGTCTAATCTTATAGGGACGAATCAATCCGTTGAGTTCGGCGTGTGTGCTGCGGTAACCAATTTGATTTCGATGAGACATTGCGAATGGTCTGAATACAAACTTGTCACTCATTGCACGCACCACCAAGGTTTGTGACAAACCAAAAGACGGTTTTTTGACAGGATACTGCGGTGGAACCACAATTTAACATAAAATACACCCACACACGATACCATGCACAAAACGAGTGTAAAAAATGGACGACAAAACAGTACCGTACATTTGAATTGACAGCCCCACACTGCCCAGAAACGTGACGCAGAAATTTTAGATAAGCAAATGTAACTACAAAGTAACAAGCGAAAGCCCCTATGTTTCTTCATAGAATGAGCCCAACATAGGATATGACAAAAATGAACCTGGTGTGTCTGTATCCGAGTTTCCGAATAATTTGGCGGTACTCTCTTGGACAAGCAATATGAAAAGCTCACACGTTCGACAGTTCTTGCGCAGAGGAACTATGTGTCATAGATCGTGATGACGTAACCATATGGCGTTCCGAGTGAGACAGCGGTGCACTCACCATCACCTGGTAGGTCGCCAACGTACTCAGCCTTTTGAACTGATCCATCAATTCTACGGAGCATGGCAACATCTAGAAATGACAGTTGGTTATTCATCTCTAATTCGATAGTGAATGCGATGTTGGGGTGCGCACGATAGAAAGTCAGCTAGTAGAGACAGCAATTATCGACGACATGACGTAGTTCGCTGGTTTCTAGATTGGCCATGAATATGTCTGCGAGCAACGGACCTAACGGCCAGTACACGTACTTCCTCAGCTTTGTTCCGCTGAAGTATAAGCGGAATTTGGTTTGCTGCTTAACAAGCAGAGCCAAAAGGATATGCACGTCCGATACTCTATCGGATGAACTCCAGCACATCGAGATGTGCTAAGTCAAAATGGATATCCGCAACGATTCCTGGACAGAAACATGCAACCAAAAGTGAAGCATGAAACTTGTTCAGACGGTGGATAAAAGCCTGTCTTCATCATACAAGGTAGAAGCTACCAGTGAAATTGTCATCCGCCGAGTTTGTAATGCAGTTGAGAGTGCCTATCCTGCAGCACGGGTCATCCTATCGTTCAATACCTGCCCGGTACTGGTGCCACACCTCAAAGATAGCTCTTTTTTTCGTTTTGTGTCTATTCTCTCACCTGTTGTTGTCAAGCAGGTTACGTTGGGAGAACCACAAGGCGGCTATCAGAAAGGATTCGTGAACACCTCCCAAAATGGCTTCGCAACGGTTCGATAAAGCCCATTTCCAGTGCAATCGGTTCTCATCTAATTGACACTGGTCATCAAATTGAGCCGGATGAAGCCTTCCGAGTCATCTACAAGGTTCGTCAAGCCCACTCCAGAGCTGTCAGATTGCGACTGTTATCAACGACCGAGGCAATTGCCATCAGACTCTACAACCCCTGTCTGTGTGCCCAAAAACAGTTCGTGCAAACCCTACATCTTTGGCCAACTATTCCACAGCCACTTGAAACCCAAGCAGGCGTGAACCACTTGACACCGCCGAATGCATGTCTCACGGCAGGCACGAGTGATAATGCCACACATTCACCAACACTCCCATCCCCCTCCAGTAGCGCCCCATATCTATGATTCTAATGACCTATTTGACTTGCTCTAATTTCCCATATATAAAACGCATGTACCCTATGTAATTGTAAAAGCCCGATGAGAATAACCGAAAACAGCTGGTTGCATAACTGACCCCTTTTTTTCTTCACCTCTAGTTGCTTCACTCCATCTGGGTACAGGAAACAACCCCATAGGATTTAAAAGGTGTTTTCATCGTACTCCTGAAGGTAAGGGAATCGCGCAGAGCACGGACAATTATGGAGCAATTATCTTGTTGAGCTGTGCTGAAAAGGTTCTAAAAAGGATCCTGGTCCATCAGCTTAATGTGGAGATCATGGAGACGAACGTTCCTAAGAAACAGTGTGGATTTCCAGAAAGTCGAAGTACCATTGAGATGATACCCACGGATCGCCAGCTCCAGGAAAAGTGACGTGAACGTAACCAACCGATGTACGTTCGTTGTGAAGTTCACCAGGGCGTTCAAATTCGTGAGCCAAAAGGTATTGTGGACGGTGTTGGATACGTTTATCAGTTTAGTTAAAATGTTACATGCGGATATGAGGGGGGAGAGGAAGTTGTGTAAACCGATTTCTGATGATTTTTACGTTGTCAAAAGCATGAAACAGAGCTGTCTGACCCTCCCCCCCCCACAAAAAAAAATTTACCTTGAGTTTTGCTACGGTATTAAGGGCGGCTCTTAAAAACGCGGAGGACAGTGTTAAGGTAGAATATTACATGGATGAACGCCTGCTGAATATCTGACGCTGCAGAGCTCCAAGCATGCTGCGTAATTCGATCGGTCCAATGCTACTGCTGGCAGATAACAATGAGGTAGGACATTTTCCCTTCGAGATAAGGTGATATGTCTACACCCGACGTTGTGGATGGTTGCGCAGCCGACTTCTGCCTAGATAGCAATCTATCGATAAATTTATCCATGGACCTCGAGTTGAGAGCTGGTATGAAGAAGGTAGGCGTTGGTATCAGGCTGAAAGACGTGTGTAGAAAAAGTCAGCCTGAAAACGAAGAAATACTGTTTTGAAGCATAGCGGGCCGGTCTTCGATCGTAATATGCTTCAGCCCAGCTGAGAACATGAAGCAGTCCCGCAGGAGTTCGAAGATGCTCTAACTGTCACGATGACCGGTGTCGTGTTACATGTGGAAGGTGAGTATAAATGATTGCCCCCTGCCGGGATTAAAGACGTATTCTCTCACTGCCATAAAGCAACAACAGAGATCGTATCGTCCTAGTGAAAAGCATTCCTCATTGGGGTGTGTTATTTGTTGAAGGGTTCTTTGCAAAAACGAAACAGTATACATAAAGCAGTTTGTCTACACAGTTATCCTCGTTATGGTAGAACCCTCCGTACAAAGAATATACACAGTTGGCAGCATCCATTTCAAATTAACCTATCACACTAACCAACGCCAAAGGACGCCTGCATATAACGGTCACTACAAGTGGCTTGCGCTGCACCACTTGTGGTTCCACTCACACACCACGTATCCAGTGTAAACCCGAAGGAATAAGACCAGTAGGTGTGTGAGTGAGGATCTTTGTGTCCAGCCGGCCAATGCTAGGTTAGCGAGTTGGTATGAAAGCGAAATCCCTATCTCTCGGAAAATAAGTAGAGAGACTCGATCGGTAAGATCTAAACTGAGATAGAAAATACTGAACATATAAAGCAGGAAGTTGTTCCATATAGGAGTACATATTATTGCACTCTAGAAATCATGGGGAGGAAGAGCAAAAATTTGGTGTAGGACTGAAAAACAAACAAAACATTCATCATACTATGCGTTAACAAAGCAGGGAAATGAAAGATAGAAGGCCACCTGAGAGCGGCAACTAGTTGCTCAGTAGTTTACGAACGCTCTGATTGTACTTTTGTTTAAAGGTAAGGGCAACAAGCAATACATCGACAGTTGCCGAGGCATCAGTTTGCTGCGCTTCGCTGGGAACGTGCAAGTAAGGTATATATATATAATCATATGTGCATCTAGGAGCCGCTTGAAAACCACATCATTGGGTGCTAGTACCACCTGCGCTGGTAGCGCATTCCAGCTATTGACGGCCCGCCGTGACAGTCGGAATACGGCGTGAATTCGCCCCGATCGTTGCTTGAGAATCGTGAGTGGATGGCTCCGAAATCTGTGCTCGTTTCGGAGGGGAAAATCTGCTCTGAGCTCCTCGCCCATGTCACCTCGCAAAATGCGGCGTATCACAATAAGGTCCCCGCGGAGTCGCCGGTAACTCTGGGGGTACATGTTCAGATACTCCAGCCGTCTGTTATAGGAGAGGCCCCTCATCCCAACAACCATGCGTGTGGCTGCCCTCTGCACTCTTTCAAGTTGAGCTACCTCACTTTGTGTACAGGGGAACACTGCGGCGTGGCCGTACTCTAGTCTCGGACGAACATGAGATGAGAAGAGTAAGCAAAAGGCCTCCTTGGTCACTTTGGCAAAGGATCGACGGATAGCCCCAAGCACTCTCCTAGCTTTAACACAGGCTTGTGTTGTTTGAGCCTGCGTTTTGAGGGTGTCTGACACCAGCACCCCGAGGTCACGTTCTGTATTACACTGTGTCAACAGGTGACCTCCAACGTGATATGCCTTGACATCCTTTATATCTCCCAGGTGCATGAAGGAGCATTTTTGTGGGTTCAGAGGCAAGTTCCATTGAACTGTCCATGTTGAAATCGCATCTAAATCCAGTTGCAATATTTCGCTATCCTCGTCTGAAGAGATTGTCCTCCATACTTTCATGTCATCAGCGAAGACGAGGACAGGCGACTGCAACTGGTCCAATAGATCATTGATGAAAACCAGAAACAGCAAGGGCCCGAGTACTGACCCTTGTGGCACACCACTTGGGGCAGGCAGCCATTCAGATAATTGCTGGTTGACCCTAACAGCGAATGACCTACTACGGAGGAAGTCTGCTATCCAATTTATCATAGGCGAGCTGACAGCGTACGCTAACAGCTTGGTGAGCAAATGGTTATGCGGCACTCTGTCGAAAGCCTTGCTGAAGTCGCATCTCACCTAACGTCTCAAGCCACCGACTCTGTGAGTCGCGAGGGCCCCAGCCCGGGAGACGAACCCGACTACAGTGACCAACCCCTTCGTGAACGATTTCATTTGTCTACGCCAGGTCATCATCTGTCCACCTCGCACCTTGCGCCAGTCGGCCGCAGCGTCGGCAAACAGTGCTCGGTGTGGCAAACGACTAGCTGGCATCCTTAGTACATGACCTAACCATCTAAGTCTGTGCAAATGTAGCGACTGAACAAAAGAACTCGTTTGACAATCAGTGCCAAACACCCGCTTCCTAACCTCCTCGTTGCTTACTCGCTGGTGCCACCCGATACGAGCGATTGAACGCAGACATCGGTGGTCAAATACCTGAAGACGGTTCACGTCCTCTACCTGAGCGGCCAGGTTTCGCTGCCGTAAAGTAATACAGCCCTCACTGTTGTCTGATATACGCGACCCTTAAGCTTCAGAGAAATACCTCTGTCGCCATAGGTGTCTCAGATTAGCGAACACCGCCCTAGCCTTGGAAATACGCGCTTCTATTTCATTCCCTACACCTCCGCCGCTGATGCAGCTTCCCAGGTATACAAACCGGTCAACAACCTCCATGACTTCATTATCTAACATTAAATCTACGTAATCACATCAGTACACCCTTTATTCATTCGATATCCTGGTAAACCAAGATTTACAAGCCTCAGAAATCTGGGTAAACTCGTTGGCCGTTTCCGAAAACCAGATTAAAACTTAACACATTCAGTTTTCAGGTTGACGGGGTGAATGATAGGCATGGTGCAGTTTATGCTGATACAGGCAAACCGAGGATCTCCATGCAAGCTAAAAATGATTCGAATACGACTGACTAGTGATTAGCTAACCAACTAATTTATATTAGTTGTACGACACACGCAAATTTATGACCTGAGTGATTAGCCATCACAAGACTGATAGTCATTAATATGCCCTTAATACAAATCAAAGGATGGTCATCCAACTCACTTCGGGCGCCATCCAATAGGGAGTGCCGATGACAGTATTCCGCTTTGCTAGCGTGTCTGACAGTTGACCAGCCACACCAAAATCGGCCAGCTTAGATGCCCCAGAATTGAGTAGTAGAATGTTACCCGCCTTGATGTCACGATGAATTTTGCGCATCTGATGGGATCAAAAAAGCAAAGGGCATAAGGTATAAAGTACGCGTTAAAAAATTTGTATGTTAGAATTGATTAAACTCCCGTTACACATCCATAACTGCAGTAGAATAAGGGCAGCATTAGACGAAGCAACAATGTTAAAATAAAGGCAGTCAACAAGAAACATAGGTAGATTAAACTCTCAATGCTGTTTGTACAACTTCATGAACCATTACACCATGATTCAGAAAAACGTAAACGACCGAATCTCCAAGTAGACAGCCGTTAAACTATGAGGGTGAAAAATCACCCATGGACAGGACAACACAATGGCAACCAGAGGGTCCATTTAAATGACAACTTGTGAAGCAATGGCCTGTCACCATGTTCAACGCTACATTGCAAGGCTCGGTTGCTAACATGAGCATTAACAGTCCAATCTACGACGGGTCCATACAGATCACATCGCTATTAGCCTTCAAAAGGATGACTCTGAGCTATCGGGATCATGTTTAAGTTCTGAACGAGACTATCTGTGCGAAACTTTTTTTTACCACTTTGGCGCATCTCCAAAACGTCGTCGTGGCGAAATTAAATGAACCCTAAAAGAGTTCGGTTTCTGGAGTTGCAACTCAACCATATAGGGAATTGGAGGCCTGCAAAGCGCACGTCCGACTCTATTCGCAATCAGGATATAAAAGATGAAAGACATCACTAAGCGTTACATGTCTCCAGTCTGAAGTCTACAAAAAGATGCTAATCTGTAATCAGACGAGCTGTCCGTAGTGGCGTAGTGGAGAAACCTACGGCGTCTCCGTCATGAGATTTTATGTAACCTATAATGTCACCCGCCCAGGGCTAATACACTGTCCCACGCCTGACAAAGCACAAGCATACAAATCAATACAAACAACCTGTCTAGTAAAAGTGAATCCATAGCCTTCAGTTACTAATAAACCGTCCACTTTTATACTACAGTAAACCAGAATACGACAGAAAGACCGCGAATCATGAAAAATCTACAGTGCAAGTCTAGATGCACAAACTGAAGGTCACACCAACTGACCTGATGCAGATAGTCCAGACCTTGCAAGCTGTACCGAAGTACAGTGGCAATCTCGTCCTCAGCGAGCGTTTTCCCGCGTAGCCTCATGATGTCTGCAATCGAGCCCGCTCCACAATATTCCATGCAGATCCACAGATCTTGGCTGTCGAACATACTTCCGTAACATTTCACAATAAACGGACTATCGCACTGCTGCATTATAGAGATCTCCTTCACAATATCCGTTAAATCACTATCTACTGGGACCTGTTTTGTCGGGATAGGATATAAACAGACAAAACGGATCGTCAGTCCAGTGCGAAGGCAACGCCTTGAACAAATATATATCTATCGTAAATTCATGTTTAAGCCTTTGAATAAAATCAGAAAATCAATACTACAAGAGAGTAGTATCACTTCATACACACTTATCGGTTACGACACATCAATCGAAAGCAAAGTATAGTGAAACTAGAAGAATTAAGCCAAGGTGTATACTGGTCTGTCTTTGGATAAAACCGTAAGATGTCTCAAGGTGAATAACTTTCGCGCACGGAATACTGGTTCATAGCGCGTAATGAGCGGCAGCAGCCCGGGTATCTTTAAGATGCAAAATCGTATCAACAGAAAAGTGTCTGATGCACTACATGGCCGTTCATCAGTAGTTGTTCGGCAAAACAATTAGCGCAGGCCTAGCTTTCTGAGACAGCCAGGCCAGAAGTTGGCAACAGTCATATATAATAAAGGATCTCACGAAGCAAACCAGAGACCACGCCCATAGGAGGCACCTTCGTAAGTGCTTGTTAGGGATACTAACGATTGGAAAAGCGTGAATTATAATAGTCAGTACGCCGTCAACAGCTAATTGACAGTAGTGCGACAAAAAAGGGAAAAAGATGTTGGATGATAACAGTTCGTAGGGCACAACTATTTGGTGAACAAAATTTAAAATAAAATAACAATCGGCATACGCGCATCATTGACAACGGTGTACCGTCAACCAAACATCTTAGCTGTTTATCGAATTATAAACAGGAACGCCCTACCGAAGAAGGTTTTTATACTATTTTTTTGTTTTCGGAACGCTGATCACATGGCTGCCAGAAGGTCATTTCTGATCTAGCCCAGCAAATGCAAACACGGTATGACGTAAGGTGTTTCAGACAGAGCGTGTCAATAAAATTAGCAAATTTCCCGGCTAGCAAGGGCTGTCTGTTCCTAAAACGTATTGACGTATCTCGTCGTTGATATTGAGGTGTTCCTCACACAATGCGTTTGGGGGCATTGATGGTCAATAACAGATGTCATGAACGTCTCTCGCTCAAGTAGTTCACGCTATGCAACGGAATAGGAGGACTGCTTGCATAGTCGCACCGTGTACTCGGATGTACAAAGAATGATTGAAATAATTCCAACGTCCAGGATGAAGTTACGCACTTTACGATCATATCAGCGTCCCCATCAGCAAAGACACAACTCCCAGGGGAAGCGAACTTTGCGATTAATTCCAACAGCTCACCACACGTGCATACACAATTCTGAGCCCCACCACATGATGTAACTCAAGTGACCATTCGCAAAAGCAGTAACAAGATTTCTATCCAGTAAAGAAAATTAAGTCGAAAAACGTACAGCGACCATTTCGTGATAAAACTGAGGTACACAGAATAAAGCTGTGTGGCATGAGTAGTCATGACGGATTTTGCTGCACCTTCACAAGGTTCCACAGCAGATTGGTGTGTATGTCGTTCGAAAATATCTATTGAAGTCATGAGAACAATGAAGTGGTTAAAATATTTGTTTTCTGTGGTTGATCATCAGGCTAATTGCAGCACGATAAATATGAGAACAGTGAACAGGGTAAGTAAAAAAACGGCCAATGGACATTGAGGAATGTATGTTTGCTAGCGGTTACACAACTAGTGTTCCAAATTGTGAGTATGACTGATCATGTACATATGTATACAAACGAAGTCCACAAAAATTACAACAATGTTAAGCGTCTGCTAGAGCACAATCCTTGCCACTACTAATGAAACAAAAGGGTAGCAAGCAGCCCCAGTTGAATACTCAAGATGAGATTATATTTTTGGTAACAACTACTCCGATATATCCAAGCTCTAAACGAGCCATCTAGCTTGACAACCCAAAGATTGCTGTTAACAGAGATCCAATCAGTCAACGTATCTATCGCGTATGACAAAAACAGGGGTGGATGACAGCATTGGCCATGAGGTCTTCAGAAAAGCTCAAAGTAAGTATATCGTACGCGTGAACAGACGGGAAGTAAGGGCACCAAGCTACAGTCCTCGGTAAGTTTCTCGGTGAAAGAAGGAATATAGGCATGTGTTCAAACGCTATAGTTGGCTAGTAAAAATGGTGATCGGGAAGCAAGCATGGGCTTGCACAGTTCGTACGATGACATCACTTTGACATCCGATTGACCCCCATTGTCACATCGACAGCAACATACTACTGGTTCACACTGACACTCGTCTGTTAAGCAACAGTAGAAACCTGTTCACACGGTTGAGAAAAAGGGAAAGGGACTTAATTTCTGATATACCCATTTCTTCTGTATTATCATATTTAGCAATAAACCGTACTTGTGCGTACTATGGCTCATGCTGGTGCTGGTTCCAACAAAGTTCTATGAAACAGTTCATTCCCTTCAGAAGTTTGAACAAAACCGTTGCTTGCAAGCAACCAGTGTCCACAGTCGCAAGACACATCCTGACCATTGGTCACGTCATCGACCCGACCTGTAGGCTGCTGAATAATTCGATTAGCTCAAAATTATCTCCCACAGTTTTTCGAACTATTGATTACTTTGCTGGTTGAGGACGTTGCACCAACCACTATGCCAGCTTGTGTTGTGGTAGGTTAGACATAAACACTATTGGGTCCAGAGGCACACCAGCCTTGTGGGATTTGGGTAAATCATCCATTTGTGGAATGTGGAATCCCTTGAGTGTAATTGGTTTTGCCATTGTCCGAACGATGAAGTGATCTTTCAGCAGTGCGCATACTTCCTTACTAACGCGTCGTTCCAGTTCGATAGCACTGCTCACTAAACTATTCATGTGGACTTTGCTGACGTCGTTTAATGCTAGTTACAATCGTGATATATGGTCAGCTTTATCTGTGATCACGACGCCAAAGCGTCTAAGCGACTGTACGCTCACCAAGTCCTAATTGGCTCGTTGTTCAGAGATGACGTCAATGTGTTTCTGAATCAGGATTATGCTGTTTTGAGGAAGTAATTCTGTACTGGTGCTCAAGATCCACCACCTCAGCTTTAAACCATCTGCAAGCGTTCTCTCCCACAGGACTGTGTTGTAAGCGTTGGCCAAACAGAAGTTCGAACTGGACCTGTGGCTTGATGCTATTGTTCTCGCCTACTGACTTACAGAATTTAACATCACAGGTTGAATAGATGACAAGTTAATAACATACCTAGCAGGACCTTGGGAAAATATTAGGTTCATCAGATCGTGTTTCATTTATCTCTACATATCTCCAAGTAGCCCGGTTTTGGCCCGCTTCGTTTTCTCACTGTAAAAGTTGAAAAAATTAATATTGCACATTAAGCTAAGTTTGTCAGGAATTTGCCCTTTGAGGTTGTTAATCTATAATACTTCTAGTGCGACGCTTAATGAGACGAGTTTGGCAACAGTTCGACAGATTTTATCGTTTAAAAGTCATCCGTAAAAGTACGGCGGAAAAGAAACCGGTTGGAGACTCTGACCATAAAATAACAGTTGTTGTAAACAGACTGCTGAGGACCGTTAATCGGTTCCCCTACATTTGTATCATAGAACTTTGAACAAAACCGTTAGAACACGAAAACTGGTAGATGCAAGCATTTCGTATTGACTCATCAGTACCAAATTTACAATAACATGAAACGGTTTTTATATCGAACAGTTAGGGGTGGGTGGAATACATAGTCGATTGATGGGTTAGGGAAAGGTCACTAAGTCCAGGGTAGGGTCAAGCTCACGAACAATTGTTTCTGAACACACAGGGCCGGCTTCAGTCGATTGATTGCGACAGCCTCAGCAAACCGCAAGAATCTTGGATTGGGATGACGTAACAAGATTCTGAATGTACAACACGGGTCGATGACCTGACCAGTGGCCAGGATTTGCTTTGCGACTG
>LOND01000438.1:112917-140922 GCA_014220965.1 Paragonimus kellicotti
AGGCAGAACAACCGGAACTAATATGATCAGGATGTCGTGACAAACAGGCAAGACGGGACCGGTTTGACTGAAATCGGCCAACAGACTACATATTAAGTGTGATAGCAATTTACATTATCACGTCGACATTTTTATGTACGTATCGTAATCCGGTTAATTCAGATGGATATTACACCTATGGGAACAAGTATGCTTCATTTTTACCCACGAATTAAACGTCTGAACTAGTTATTAGGTCCGACCAAATAAACTGATACCAACAAGTGATTGATAATAGACGAGGCCGGAGTCTTCGTTTTCATTGTCATAGCTGCGTTACGTTCGCACCAAACACCCAAGATGTCCCAACTGTGTGTTGGTCTAATCGTATCCGTAATCAAACCGATAAGTAACACGAGCAACAACCAGATTGAACTAGTAACATGGATGAGCAAGAAAGTTACTCGGTCTGGTAGAATGCATCAAAATTGACACTGACGATTTTTATTTTATCACTCATGTGTTTTACCCTTAAAAATAAACATTCAAACCTCACTCTCGTTATTCGTTGAATGACCTCGAAACGGAACTTTATAGAAGAAAGGCAAGCAAAACAACCATAGTATGATCAGGCTAGAAAAATATGAGAAGTTACATCATGTTGAAATCATTGTTTGCTCACCATGAGACTTCTTCTGTCTGATAGAACAAGCCAGTGTGTGATACGAACCTCGAACAAATAAGTAAACGAATCGTCCAAAAGCTGAGGTAAAATATTGACAGAAATACAGAACCCGATATATTTGTTTCGGTTTTATTTATGTGTGATTGTAGCAGTTGTTCATTTTTTTGTCACAAATGAATGAACATCTGTTGTAGAACTGCATGCTGTAATTATCCCCGTTCGTTTCTAATCAGACGAGAACAAATTGATGCTCTCCAACTACATACGTTCGACCTTGATAAGATCACATGACTGCAGCCAACAGCTGCTAGCGTTTATGGAAAGTATCGCGTAATATTCAGTAGGTATTTTGAAGGATCGGACTTTTTGTCAATTTATTGTCTTTTTTATACAGTAAAGCCCCGCCGAAGCACATTCTAGATTACAAACATTTTTAACCCAATAAAGTTCATGGTAAATAACATTAATTAACCACTTTTATAAATATATTTTCCATGTGTTCAAACTACATACTGACGATGGACATTTTTGTCTCCCCCCATTCTCGATCTGAGTTCTATGCATTGTTGTTAACTCCGTCGTTGTCTGTGTTGTAATCATGTGTTGTCATCATCAGATGAACCCGACTCCAGTTACAGCCAAAGCAACCGTTCATCAAGACAATATGCAACGTCTTTCAAATCCCAAACCCTAACAAAATTCCTTATCATCTTTGTTAGCGGATAGACATTGAGGATATTTCTGATACACTATAGTTATTTCACTAAATGGAAGTCACATGGAGGTGCGCAAATTTTGGTGCTGGCAACTATACGGCCTCTACATTTGCAATACGTTTAGTTTTTTTGTTCCGCGTCTTGTCAATTCTGAACTAATGTATCAATGTATACGTACTGTTTAGTTTAATTTCAGTATTCTTCTCAATCAATTTTTGACATGTTCCTGGAAATACATTTTAAAATTTAATTGAAACAGTTAACAAAGAAGAATGTGAAAATGCACGAAATTTGTTAATCTCCCGTTTTTTAAATGACTCCAACGTCAACACAACGGATACCACCTACTGTAAACGTTATCAAAACAAGTTATGACCTGCGACGTAGCTCAAGCGTAGATGACAAATTTTGTCAAAATGCATGTACACTACAAGTTTTCTAATACAATAGAAGATCAAAGCACAGTACTAGAAATCACATGGTTACTCCTCACGCTTTTTCTGACAAAAACTGTACGGCCACATGAAATAGAGAGACAGTTAACACTGCTTCAGTTTTCCGGGTTATTTATGAAAGAATTGTTGGATTTATTCCAAAAACGTCATACACGTCGTACGTCAATGACTTTCACCCCTACGTCGCTTTGTACTTCGATACACCGAAACGCATCTCTACCCACGCAAACCCTCAGAGTACATACACACCTCACATTCTGTTATACACTACTCACATTGTTATACTTCATTCGTCCATTGCTTGATTTTTGCTAGAACCAAGGACGTACAAAGCATGGTGGTCCTTCATGTACTTCTGTAAACAACTTCTAAATTCCTTGAAACTAGAAAACTCCCGATCCTCGAATAGATCTTTGAAGCCCTGTACATAATCCATAACCTACAACCAAACATATATTACATCATTCATCAACATAGGATGGTCAACTATCAATCAACCGTCACAACACCCACCATTAATATTTTCAATATCCGCGCTAAATGAAGGACAAACGAATTACCGGTCGACTAAAACAAACATTTCAACGCTCGTGACCGGTTCTGTCACGAAAACCGACGATTTTTCCAATTCAGAACGATACCACCGGAATACTGTCAGATATTCACAGATCTCACGTGTTATCGCTGTTTCAAGGCGCATTTTGTTCCCTGCGGATAATTTTCAGCCAAGAGAGATTTGAAATCACCGGCAAGATTTCGGATGTAAGACGAAGGAATAACGAGAAAAAGAAAATACAGACGAGGAACATAGTCACCGACCTTCTATGAAACAAAACAATCGTCAAACACTCAACACAATCAGGTAAGTTAACAAATAGAGCGAACAAAACACATTGACCAACGTTAACGTTACGGCTGGAAATCTTCACGTGAGTTTGTAGCTAATTGCCGACGCTGCTGCCAAATATATTTCGTCCCCAAAGGAATGTTAAGATGATTGAGGAACCTCACATTATTATCAGCTGTCAGCACCTATTTCACGGATTATCTGATGCCAAAGTTAACGATAACATTTACTATTTATACTGCGCACCTTCATACTCAATTAGTTGTTACCTCCATCTATTGACCGAACTACAAGTTTCAGCCATCACGTCAGCGTATTTGTGACATGCAGGCCGACCGTCTCTACTCTGAGTATCCTTTACACTTGTGGACTGAACTTTAGGGCGAACGTGGAGACACCGGGGGACAGCGTTCTTCCGAAGGAGGGGTTCCAACAACAATCCTGTAAAAGGAAACAATACAGACAAGCATGAGCCAAAGGCCCAGTAAGCCATGCACACGACTTACACAAACGAAAACTAAAACGGCATCAGAAAGAGCAGCACACTCTGACACACAATTCGAATTCAACTCGTGCAAACTCGTTGGTTTTTACCGCACACTACATATCTGGCCATCAGATCACCGCGATTTTCAGCATGTTTGATGAAAACCTCTCAGACAATAAAACAGTAACATTTCTCAAAGCAAAAGGGGGATTTTTATGCCTTCTAATATATTCAGTCAACTGCGGTCCACAGGATAGCACAAACGCATATGTGTACATTCTACTAGCGAGCTTTTACAATATGCAGTTAATTTTTAACATCAAAACAACAAAAGAATTTTGGAAGCAACACAGGTTATGGTTTCTTGATTATCGATCTATTAAAACGAACAGATGTGAGTCAAAAGCACGAATCTCGGTGATTTAAATTTCTGCACCAGGCATCAAAATAAGAAAGCGGAATATTTTGTGAAATAGTTTTGCATACCATAAATCAAGAACTAACGGTCCACGATTTGAATTCTTGTCACTGCACAACACGTGTAACGTAAAGTTCGAAACGGCACCACGACACTAATAAAATGAATAAATCAAGAGAAATGACATTTCGGATGGAGAAGTTACATTAGGCACCTACGAGTGTTTCAAGATATATATGACTCCTAAATAATCAAGCTACAGATCTGCAGTTAGCAGTTTGACGACCGTCACACTGTTATAGAATCCGTTGCTTTTTTAACCTCTTGTTACGCATTATTCTTCGTACCTGTTACGTTCACTATACATAAAAACTACCTGTCTATTGTTCGAGTCAATACATACGATTTGACGTCTGCTTCCATGTGGCCGTTATTGCCGGGAGATAAATTCGACAAAAATCCCTCTCAGCACAATGGGGTTACGGGGTTCGCCGGGATCCCCCTTTTATTTAATAGGAACATTCTTCTAACATTCAGCGGACTTGATGTGATGGAATTTATTGTGGACGGTTACTGAAAACTAACCTGTAACATTGTTGATTCATTTATCGGTTCCACTACACCAACTATAATTACGTGACACCTATGAGAAACTCGAACGCTGTTGTGTGCTGACTGGACGAACAACCGGCATAAACACTTAGAATAAGCAAATGAGGCTTGCATGAACATGCGCTATGAGTCGTTTACATGGGTAGTAAAATCACCAACTCTTTTGTACCGCACGGGGCAATGCAAACGGTCACAAGTGAAACGTTCACTTTGTAGGATCACGCCTCAGTTGTCAACATTCCTATAAAATTTCGATGCTCAAGCTCTCCTGTTTACAAAGTTGGCTGACACCGGTCATCTCAGGCATGTTACTGAGTAAGAAACGGATACCCGCACTTTTACGCGTAGGTAAATGTTATAGAGTTTCGAAAAAATTTTGTACTTAATTTTCGTTGTTCTTCACACTTTTCACCTTTCTCAATTTCACATCTACACTCGATGTTTAAATCATGTGAATCGACTGAATCAATTATCACAAATAAAAATTTCATCTCCAAGGTCGCGAGCCCTGTGTTCTCTCTGCGTTCAGCGTCGCTTGTGTACAGATTTTTGGGAGAGTTAGAGGTTAACGGAATCAACCGTCTATTTCAGCACATCTCCGTATTTATCTGTTGTCAAAATTATCGCCGTGGTGACGTCAAAATCCTTTGGGAGCAGCACGGCAGATTGTGCCCATTGGATATCTCATTCGGTGTAGTGGAACCCTAAACCAACGCACCTTCACGAACTACTGTGAGTCAGTCTTTTTGTTTTCATTACATTTTTGCTTCGTTTTCGTGTTCAAGCTTTACATAGTGTTTAGATCCACTACAATATATTTTGGTCTTGTTACGTCATTGCACTTCAACTCTTCATTCGACGACATGTTTCAGAAGTTCCCATATGGTTTTGATTAACTCAGTTCACTTCGCTCTCAAAAAGACGCGGATTCGCGGATATATTTTAGCATGTTTTTAGTCGCATAATGAGGAGGATTGAAAAAGCAACAAAAGTTGACATAAACCAACAACGTTCTAAATGTTGGGCAAGTGAATAACCTCCGGAATAATAAAGAAATTTCACGGTACGGCCAGGTTTGAATGTCTGGCTCGGGGTTGTCCGGCATATTTTGTCGCTCGCGCAAACAACATACAGAGTCTAGTATTCATATTTGACTCATTTTCTGAAGACCTTTATATGGCTTAATCGGAAAAAGTGCGGCTTTATGAATCACCGTGGTGGTCTTAATTGATTCAATAAGTTCGAATCAAATCACAACGGTGGAACTGGATTCGACGAGAATAACACGCTCAGGGTACTCTTCCAGCGAAGAATCATATCAACAAGAGGGTACGTTTGTAACTGCGTCTGTTCCATCTTGCGAACGCTATAGGAATGGATCGTGCATTGTCGTGTGTGAAATTGTCGGCTGTCGTTATCATCTTACAATTTCAAAATCATTCATCCCGCTATTTTACAGAACCGACATCAGCTCACTAACAACATACTGACATATCCACACACAGCAGACCGTCATATTAAAAACTCATGTTTTCCATACGTTAAGAAAGAGCCTCTTTGGTGAATATAGCGACACAGCTGGACAACGAACCGCCGGCGCATGCCTCGTGTGACTGTTGGAAGGTGGCTTGTGACTTACTTTGGTGCTGTGTCGATAAAATCCGAAAGAAAATGGTATTAACAGTATTTAGTCAAGTCAAGTTATCGAAAACGTTATACCTCTCCATCGAAATAGTGTCACTACATGACAGTCATGTCGTGTTTCGATTGACCTGCTTACTACAACGTTTCATACTTTTGACCGTGGCAATTCTGATACACATTTGAACCGCGTGTTTTAATCGATATACTTTATACAGAACGTGGATAAGGCAGTTGATCGCGGCTTTTGATTTATTGGTAACGTTTGCAGCAACTTATGCGTGGGTCTTAATTGGATGAACTTACTCCGCATAGGACAGCGTTCCGATCCACTATCATTTCACTGGGTATGCATGTCTCTCGTTTTAGTTTCGGTAATCGTTATCTGTAATCGCGCCGCTCGAAGGCGTTTTCATCGTAACAGAACTAGAATTTGAACGTTGATATTAAACATTTCAGCCAAATCCGTCGAATCCCGCTACGCTTATGTGAAATCCGTGAATTATCTTCTGTTGGCGCATGTATGCAGTTTGCATCTGTCGTACTGTACCATTATAAATTATATGTATTATGTGAAATTATGTGCATCAGTCATGCTCACTCGACCGTGTTCCTCACAGATGGGTTGATGAACTAGTTACCAATATTAATATAAGTAACCATGTACTATATCAGTTTCAGCATTTACGTTGAGGCCAACAATTCACGCTCTACACTAGCCATAATCCACTGATATATTTTTGAACTCATCATCTGACGGACATCCCCCGGAAATTAGACTGTTAGACTATATGAGACAGTTCGTTTCTTCGATGAACTTGAACATCAAAACTCGACGTCGAAACGGACAAACTGACTGGATCCGGGTGAATTGGGTCTCCCAACCTCGAACCCGTGAACAAATCGCTGAAATCGCTGAATTAATGTGCAGTTCTCCGAAGTAACATCTCGTGTATTTTGATCACACCTGGATATTCGACAGAATTTCAAATTCCACAGCTCGAAAATCGTAGCCTAAGAGATTAAATGGACTGATGCAAAAACTGGAAGTAAAAATTGCGGGATTGTCGACTACCAAGATAGCCGCGACGTCAACGAATTATTGTTGAACAGGAGGGGACTGTGACAGTTGATGACCGAAACCTCAGCAAACTGGAGTATGCGTTTCCGGCTGCCTCGACAGATAACCGAAAACGCGTCAGGGACTTCGGCTGTGCGTCCTGTTTGGATTATGCACTTCGCAACCGATGATACTGGGTGCCGTCCGTCGGCATCTTCACAGGCGCCTGGCGTTTCTAACTGAGTTTCCAGCCATTTGGGAACATGCTCCTTAATACGAACAGCTAGTTGTCGGTTTGTACATACTGTCCATGCTGCGGCTACGCGAACATTCGTACCAACAGTGGGATATGACAGACATACACGGGTTGTTTGTAACCGGGACGCTGGTGGAATCATCACTTCTACCACTGGGATGACGGCTCTGCTGTACTTTCTAATAAATCGCAGGGGGTACCCGTTGACCTGCAGAGTGTCTGTCAGTAAGCCTAACTCTGGCTGTAGGTTGTCTTCTGTGCAAATCCTCCGTGCTCTGTGGAAAAGCGTCCTGACTAGACTTCTTTTAGGCTACGTCAGACGAAGGCTTTCGAAGTGCATTTGTACAACACCGGCTTTCACAGATTTCGTATGATGTGGAGTCTACTTTGGCCACGACGAAGAAGTAGACCCGGTGGACAGCCCACTGCAACCCCGTTCGTTTATCGGAAACTATACGTCTGGAAGCTGCATCTTCACCGTGTGTACACAAGAGTACTAATGATTTCAGTTCGACCACTGGGATGGAAAATGGAGCATTGTTGCTTACAATAAACTTTTAAGTGCTATCAACCGCTCCATGAGGTAGAACGTTAATAAAAAGGGACGTCAGCTCAAATGAACACGTCAGTTTGTCTCGGACAATTGAACCAACTATACAACTAAAAAGTTCGAGACCGTCGGTTAGACGGTACCTTACTATATTTTCTTCTGATTGGTTCAAGCAAATCAGCTAGCCAACGGGCTAATTTATGCTGCGGTGCGTTACACATGGACATAATGGGCCGAAGTGGGACATTGGGTTTGTGGGTTTGGCAGTCCGTACATATAGCGGCGTGAGTGTGCCGATTGGCTTCATCAGCTTGCAATGATTGACATTTATTCTCAATTCGAGGATAAATGTTAGGTTGGCTATTTTACATCCCGTTGGCCTGGCTAATACCTGCTCGGCAAACAGGCAACTCTGAGATATCACAGATTCCTCCGCGCAGCCCCCCAAAATGTAGATTATTTCCTAATCATCCTCAGCGGACACCAAGCTATGTGATGTTTCAAAAGACATTTGTAGGCTCGTAATTACACCATCATTTCTTCTCGTGATGTTCGAATCGCCTCTCAATCCCTTGCTTCTTGATATGCATGCTTTAGTGAAGCCTATTACCAATCGTCCCTTATTGTCTAAGTCAAACTGCAACTTTTATAACAGGACAGCTGTTGCCTGGAATGCTCACGTTCCGAGGTCCACAGGCGTACAAGGAGCCCCCTTGGCAATCTCCCTGCTCCAGATGCATGTCCTCATCACTTGAGCCTCGATATCGTCGGACGGTTGCCATCTGCTAACTGCTGAACTTTCCCAATGGTTTCTATCGCTCGTTATATTAGTTGGTCGGAAGCAGTCCCACTTCTCGATTGTGATACCGGAACGGTTGCTTGTGTCATTTGGGAACGCTGATTGATCTAATCTGGCTGTCACACGGTGGGGACTGTATATCAGTACTCTCATTTCAAAAGATTTTTCATGGATATTCTGGATACTCTCCGATGTAAACACATAACTACTGTCCCTTATCATTCAGAATTCAATTGGCTGGTAGAACTTTTCCATCTTCAGTTGGAAAGAGCCCTCAAGGCTCACTGCAACTCATCCTGGCAAGAGGCTTTGCCTTGGGTTCTGTCGGGTTTGCAAAACACCGTCATAATATACTCTGAGGCTACGCCAGCCCAGTTCGTCTGCGATTTCATCATACACTGGCCAAACAAGACGGTGTTCGCTTCATCAATGAGGCCCATCGATTACTGAAAGTATGTAGCACACTGAATTGATTCACGAACGACTAAAGTTCACTACAAATTACGCGTAATCTGGCCATCCAACAAATGTCTTCATAATATCCAACGACAGGAAAGATACTTTGTCTTCGAGACGGTTAATGAGAGGGTAGTCTGGAAAACGGGACTTGAAACGGAACTAACTGAATAAGTATACAAGAAGATTAAACCTGCCACCCTGAGTGTGAAAAATCATTGAGAACTAAGCAAAGAATGTGCCCGGACAACGAAATGGACAAGTAATCACCAGTGAGTAAGGGGGGACAATAAAATAGAATTGAGCTCGCTCAAACAAGTGGCCGTTGGTTAGGTAGAAGCGAAACAGCTGTTTTCGGCTCAAGGAAGGATAGGAATTATAAGTTACTCAAAAAGGAGTATGGAAGGAAGATGTTTAATTTTAGCATTTGGGAGTTTACAGGTTTCCGAATAGATAACAGACAAAATAGTGATAGCAAAAGATGAGTAAGAATAGAGACGATTAGTGCAGTTTACCTCCGGTAAAACACGCAGACGCTGACAAAAGTTGGCAAGGAGCCAGATTTTAGTAGACGCAACAAAATCCAGAGTCGCCTCGACTTTGGCCAGAGTCGTTTCGGAGTAGGCCAGAGCTGGCTTCCCAGTTGGCCAGAGTAGCATCCGAGTCAGCCAATCACGCTGACGGCACCTTTCTTACATTCCTGGTTATTTGCTTCAACTACTGAAAGCAATTTGAATCTTACGTAATCCAACGCTCACGGATTGCTGACATAAGTCCGTAGCTTTTACCGACTTCTCTTCTTAGCGATCGATCGTACTCGGCAAAAACTGGCGAGCCAACTTAGCAGGATAATTTTCAGTATAGAGAGAGTATTTCGGACGCCTTCAAGTGACCTTACGCAGACCGGTATAAAAATGGACACGAGACACTTCAGAAAACACTCCAAATTTACCCTAAGACGGACTCGTTGCCATAAAAATGTTCTACGTGGCTGCTGGACACGCAGAAATTAACAGAAAAACGACAAGTGCCGCAATAAAAAAGAATCCGTATGTTTCGGATTAAACAACGATATAATAAAGCCCAGGAGGTACCAACAATTAGCAATTATTTTCGTATAGTTGGAAAGGCATTTTACAGTCCAGCAATCTGCACGCGACAGACGAGTTGAACACAGAACAGTCTTAAAAAAGCCACAGAAAAATGAGGAAACAGAGGGCATGAAAAAAAATAACAATGGAAAATAAGAAAAAGTTAACATTGAAGTTTCATAACAAATCATTTTCTGAGAGGAAAGAGGTTAACATGGGAAGTCGTGATACAACTCGGTAAAACTTGTAACAGGCAGGGCTACATTACATCAAAAATAATTCTTTTATGAAAAACCTATTATAGACCCTTACGTGGCACCTATAGTCAGACTATGATTCTGATCAACATGTGAAGTCATAGCATGAATCAACAAGACTCGTAACAGAGAGGAATTTGATGCGTCAAAAATTTCGGGTACGTGTTGACCCGATAGATGTACATGCAGTAGTCGCAGTATTTTCAGAAATTGTCAGGCTTTATGTAGAAACAGTCTCTTCTAGTCATTCAAATGCGTTACAGTAATGTGACTAACAGAAGTAATACCACACAGAGTTACTTGTACATGGTGGGTCAACTTCAACCAACTTCAACCATGAATCAACAATACACCATACCTGTTCATGTTTTCTTTTGGTTTCGTCCTCCAGGCTTTTCTTTGCGTCTTCCAGTTCCGGATTGCACTTTCAGTTAAACGACCTTTCTGAATCTACAGATTCTTACCATTTTTGGATTAACTCCTGAGTATCGGTGTTTGGGTCTTCCACCGTGTCTGTTTTTGGATCTCTGGAACTACCCCATGATGAAATATTTCACGTTCCCATCACTTTCTTGGGGATAGTTCCGATAAGATAAAACAGCTCCTTTTAACGAATTAGAATAAAGAGCTGTCAATCATAATTGTTTGAAAAATGTTAGTGTCCGTTAGGCGACACTTTCCGTTCTTCTCCAGCCAGCTTACCTTCATCGCCAGTGACTTTAGCAAACATCTAGTCACATATCTTTCGTGTGCACTTATCAGCTGTGCGTCCCTGGTACACGGATGCAAGAATGCAAATCTACGAAATGAAAACAATGTTCAACAATATTATCACGACGGCCTGCAAATAGCATGAAATTGACGGTGAAAGGAGGGCTCATTGGCTGCTGACAATCAAATGAATACAGGGCATTAACAATACGTTTTCCACCGTGTTGAACAAACTGAGGTTGAACATATTCTGGAAATCCACCGTATTAAAAACCATCGTGCATGTCGCTTACGGAATCCTTCATAGACTTCTTCGTTATCCAGATCATTGTTTATTTTCAGAAAAATCTCCAAATCCTTCACTGGCAAGTGAAATTTGCCGTGGCTGGAGGAGACGGTTGGTTGCGATTGCGACAGTGGGCTGCTGTTGATATAGGCCACCACATTGTTCAGTATGACTTCGAGAGTCACCGGAACATTGTGTGCGATTGTTGTTTTATGCAGAAGAGTTACGTTTTACAGATACTGATTATTTACAGATTTATTTGGCCAGCCTGTTGCGTTATTACTGCTGCGTAGAACCTAGCTAAGTACATTTCCGGTAATTGTTATTTATTCCCTACCACCACAACTGATGTCGCGGTCAGTATATTTCTTACGATGGATTTTTGCCAATTTGGAAAATCTGAACATCCAGTCAAGTTCACGGGAAATCGAAGATTACCCGGAACGCCTTGAAATTTGGTGTAATAACAGTAGAGATATGGGAAAGGGAAAGAAAAAGCCATATTAAGAATCTGGTGATTTTTGAGTCGCCTATTTCACTTCCACACGATTCTTCGAGGCATCCATTATTCGGGCATGTTCAGTCTGTCAACTTCTAAGCTGCGAAAAGGGCGAAATTCCATACGTTAATCGGAAAAAAAACAAGAGGTTCGTGCGTTTAACCTTCTACTTCGAACTCAAGCAGCAAGGTGTAATTTTGGTGATCAGCTACGAATTCAGCTAAGAGATCGATTAATTGCAGGAATCAATGACCCTAGTCTTCAACAAAAGTTGCTACTACTGAAGGAGGCAAATTTCTAATCTTCCAGAGCTGTCTGTGAACAATTTCAGGATGTACAGGCCGCCGTGAAAGTTGAAGCAGCTGTATTATATAACGCCAACAGTGTTGGGAAACAAGTACACAGCGACAATTTGAAAAGATGAATTGTCAGAGAAGTACGGCAGCCAAACCACATCACTCTAGTTCGAATTCCGCTCAACATTGGGATAACTGTGAGTCATGTGGTCATAATCTACCCCGGCTTACGTGTCCATTTCGCATTTTCAAATGTTATAAATGTGACAAGAAAGGTCACATTCAGGCCGTCTGTCGTAGTTCGAAGACGTGTTTAGTCCAGTCTTCTTTAGAAGAACAAATTCTCCCATCTGACTTTCGACCCGTTGCTCTTACTGTAATTTCTATTTATGCTGTTGATCCTACGCACTCTATGACACAATCATTCACTGTTACCGGTGGTCCCATATATTCTTTTATTGTTAACTCTGTAGTGTTGAATCTTTTTATGTTCAATGCGTGAAGCGGCTGGAACCTTCTGTTATCTTGAAGCCTGCTAATATGTCGATTAAGGGTACTACTGAACATGCTTTACCTATTCTTGTGAATGCGAACTTTCACCTACAGATACGCAACCTGTCATTTATACACATTCATTTTCTATCATTTATTGTGGTTCATCTATTATTAATCTTGAGTGCATAAAAATTTCGAAGCTATCTTCCGCATTATCTGTTGTACCCTCTGAGACTGGGAATTCCGTTTCTGATTTTGTCTCAGATTCGAATTCAGCTACTGAAGGAGCACTCGCAATTGACATGGCGCAGACAACAACTCCTGAACGTGTGAAGAAGAATCAATGGTGAGCGATCTGTGCGGTTCATGTGAGTCCTGCGGACAACACATCATTTGGTTGTTTTGGTGAATACCACGGTAAAAGCCTAATCTATTCCTGACGCATTGAGATTATACTTTGTTCAAGCTGATCTGAAACTGCTTTATCACGTTATGAAAGCCGCCCGTTCTTGACTTACCTTATGTATTGCATGGTTTGTGTATCCCAAAGACGTTTCACTTCCCAGGGTCTTACCGGTGGTTTCTTCCGGGCCGTCACTTCTGTCTGCTGAGAGCTAACTGCTTGAAAAGCATATATCAGAATTCCGAATGGCTAACAAAGAGTTCGAAGGAGCAGCTGCACAAGCCGGTAGGCAAACCCGGGTTATGAATTACAATCACTACAGCTAGAGTATTCTATACGTAAAACCTTTCCATCATTTGTGTATCCAGCTTTTTCCAAATTTATTGGAATGTTCCTCCTGGATGTTCCTCATGTTCGAGTTTGTTTGTTCACTGTTTGTGCATAAACCCCTTTTTGTTTTGCGTTCTAACAAACTTCAACCGTGAGGAACCTCCCACCGGAAGTTACACCAGGCGAAGGAAACAGACTATTCACAAGGCGTCGGTATTTTGGAAAAGGTTGATAAGAGGAAAACTGCCGGCTCATCAAGTTGGACAAAAGTGATTAAATCAGGACCCCAAATTTCCGATAGGCGATGTCGTGCTTGTAACGGTCGATGGAATACTGAGAAACAATTCGCTCATCGGCTTGGCTTCATAGTGTTTACCCGGTTCGAACGCACTACTTCGTACTGGTTGTATGAAAACTGAAAAGGAGATTTTAAGGCATGGTTTGTATTAATAGTGTTTTTTGGAGAGTATTCTGAATGGAGAGTTAAGTAAAGAGAGAGATATCAATCGATGTGCACACCAAACGGTTTGTCTATCACCGCTGCAAGGTGGGCCATCGGCCGCTCATGCTCTCAGAAGCTGCCAGGCGTTTTGGCCACGTCGGAGGTGCGGGGTGAGGGCCATGGAGAACGGCATTCATCCGCGACACCTTTGACGAAAGATAAGGTTGGAAGCATGGCGAACGTTGTTCGTCATTAGGAAGGGACTTCGTGCATAGCAGTCATCTGTGTTGAACTTGAGTTAAGGGCGGTATTTCAGTTGTTTGAGAACAACCTAAGAGTTCGGGTTCTAGGCAATGCTGATATCATTCTCAGGTTGCAAGTATTCAGGAGGAGAGGTGACCACGACCTTACGGACTGTATACACTTCGTCGCTCAGTCGTTAGAACAACGTCGGAACACAGTCAGGCTCAGCAGACGGTGTTTTATTTGTTTGAAGCCCAATCACATGGCCAAGTCATGTAGAGTCCATGTTAAGTGTCTGAGGTCTGGTTGTAATGGGCGTCACCACACTCTGATGCATGATGACATGTCAATCCTTGTGTCCAAGACAAGTGAAGAGGCTGTACAATGTGGTGCAACTTCTACTAGTCCAAAGGGTTTTCTTCTGGGCTTTGTACCTGTTTCGGTTAGTGAGCCGAACGTGTTCCATTGAAACGTATGCATTTGTGGACGATGGTTCGGATACCACCTTAGTAGACGAGAGGGTGGCTCGCAAGCTCGGTTTGCCGAGTAATCCCTGTCGAATTTCGATTCGAACTCTGCATGGTACCCGTATGGTGCCGTGTCATCGCGTGGCATTTGAAATCCAGTCTCTGGACAAGACCAATGCCGTTTCTGTAGAGTCAGCTTATACTGTTGATAAGTTGCCGGTTGCGCAGGTCGACAGGCCATCCCCGGTGGAGCCGCAACAGTGGGCTCACCTGGCAGGAATTGACTTCACTGGTATCTTAGACAAAGGTGTAGGGGTTCTTATTGGGTGTGATGTTCCCGAGGCTCATTGGGTATTGGAACAAAGAATAGGAACCAGAAAGGAACCGTACGCTGTTAGAACAGTCCTTGGGTGGAGCCTCAGAGGTGCAATTCGTGCTATACCTGGAGTGCCCAAGTGTGTAAACCACGTGGGTGCTCGATTGGTGTCTTTGGAAGAGAGAGTTCAGAGGATGTTTGAGCTGGAATTTGTTGAGCAGGGAATATCGGAAAAAGAGCCCTGTCAATCGAGGATAACGAAAACCTAGTCAAGGTGGAAGCCTCTTATCTTTTTCGGATGGTCACTACGAAATAGGTTTGCCATTGCGGACAGGGATGAACCAACTACCTGACAATCGTGCGATGTGTGAACGACGTCTGTACTCACTTAAGCGAAGACTACTTAAGGATACCACATTAAGACGGAAATATGCAGCCGTTATATCTAGCCACATCAGCAAGGGCTATATAAGAAAGTTGCTCCCAAAACGTTGATTATGCCAGACGGTGGTATCTACCACATCATCCGGTACTTAACCCGAATAAACCGGCACTGCCGCGTACCAAGGAGTGTCTCTTAACAACGTTCTATTGCAAGGGCCTGATTTGACCAACAATCTTGTTGGCGTGCTCCTCCGTTTTCGTAAGCATCCGATAGCCATCACGGCAGATATTGAGGAAATGTTTTTGCAGGTTCGGGTTCCGGAAAGGGACAGGTGGGCTTTAAGCTTCCTGTGGTGGAGCACACCTTCTTTGGATGATTCGCCTGAGGTATATGAGTTGAACGTTCACCCTTTTGGTGCTACTTCTTCACCGTTCTGTGCAAACTTTGCGCTTCAACGGGCGGCTGTTGACCATGGGCAGGATCTTATGGACTCAACAGTATTAGCTATAAAGGAGAACTTCTATGTGGATGACTGTTTGTCATCGGTCAAAACGGTTGAGGAAGCTATATCAGTTGTGGACGAACTCCGCGCCCTGCTACAAAAGGGTGGGTTTCGTCTTACTAAGTGGACATCTAACAGCGCCGAGGTTGTTGAGCACATACCTTTGGAGGATAGACTGCACAAAACAGTCAACTTGGACCTAGAGGGTTTTGATTATCAGAGAGCCTTGGGTGTGACGTGGGAAGTGGTAAGTGATTGCTTCCAATTCCAGGTGCACCTTACAGATACGTCGTATACTAGGAGGGGTATACTGAAATGCGTTGCTTCCTTATTTGACCCATTGGGAATAGTTACTCCAATGCTACTCCCAGCTCGTAAGTTGCTGCGAGACCCTTTTGTGTCGGGGTCTTGGTTGGGATAGTTTAATAGGGAGACCGATCGTCTAACCTGGGAGAGTTGGATGACAAATATCCGAACTGTTAAATCAATTAGAGTGCCTCGTTGTGTTCTCTCCAATATATCCACTGCCATTGAATAGAATTGCACTTGTTTTGTGACGCATCTGAGGTAGGATACGGTGCAGTTAGTTATATTAGGCTGACAGCGTCGAGCGGTTCGGTTAAGTGTTGTTTCGTCCAAGGGAAATCAAGAGTGGTCCCTCGTAAAATTGTTGTTATACCAGGCTCGAACTCACGGCGGCCGTCCTCGCAGCAAGACTGATGAGGCTCCTTGTGACGAACTGAGAATGCGTATCGACCGCGTAGTTCTGTGGACGGACTCAATGATAGTACTGCAGTATATTCGCAATACATCGTCGCGCTTTGCAATATTCGTTGCAAACCGAGTGAGATTAATACGTGAGTATACCACTGTATCACAGTGGAGACATGTGCCGTCTGAAATGAACCCAGCCGACGTAGCATCGAGAGGAGCTTCGCATTCAGCTTCACATGAGATGGACCATTGGCTTCAGGGACCGGAGTTTCTAGTGCTTTCAGAAAACAGCTGGCCAAAGTTATCATTTTCCACTGCAATGGCAGACGATAACTGCGAAGTTAGGCGTGCATGCAGTGAATCCCATTTTGGAACGTCTAGTACCACGATATTCCACTTGGTTAAAATTAGTTAAGGCAGTAGCATGGCTCTCTCGCTTTGTTGAGTTCGTTTGCTCACCAAAGTCCGGAAGTCAAAGAGATCCGGTGGAATCAGGGCCGTTACGTGTGTTCGAACTGGAACGAGCAACCAGTAAGTTGGTCATGCTTGTTCAGAAAAATGTTTTTCAGATGACCTGAAATATTTCAACGCTAACTCCACTGACAGGAGACGTATAAGCCGTCTGTCTCGGTTGCGACCAGTACTAATAGACGGTTTGTTATGCCTTGGGGGAAGAGCAAGTGGTGGCGTTGACCAAAACGATATAAAACCTGTTATTTTACCGTCGCACGGCACAGTCACAGAACTCATAGTTAAACATTACCACGAGGTGGAAGGTCACATGGGTGCCACACATGTACTTGCGTCCATTCGGACGAAATTTTGGTTGTTAAAGGGGATGGCGACTGTCAGGCGCGTGATTAATAAGTGCTACAGATGCAAATTACTTTTTCGAAACCGTGTGAGCAGCTAATGGCTCCATTACCAATAAATAGAGTGACTGCTGACGGGTATCCATTCCGGTATACTGGAGTGGACTACTTTGGTCCGTTCAAAGTGAAGATAGGTAGAAGCGAACACAAGCGCTACGGCTGTGTATTTACTTGTTTTCAGACACGTGCTATCCATTTGGAGGTTGCCCACTCACTGTCAACTGATTCGTTCATGATGGCACTTATTAGATTTGTGGGCAGACGAGGTGCTCCGGATGCCATATATAGCGACAACGACACCAACTTTGTAGGAGCAGATTCAGAGCTGAAGAAAGAGGCTGCAAGCTTTGAGTCAAAGAAGATTGCGGATTGTTTACTAATTCGTAAAATTGACTGGTACTTTAACCCACCTGAAGCCAGCCATCGAGGTGGAATATGGGAAAGAATGATAAGAACAATCCGGCGGGTACTTACTTCAGTCACTCACCAGCAGGTTATGCACGAGGAGGCGCTGCTTAGTTACATTGTAGAGGTAGAACAAATTATTAACAACCGTCCACTTGTGCCTATCTATGATGATCCTCAAAATCCCAAAGGTGCTGAGACCGAATGATCTGTTATTGCTCCGGTCGAATTGGGGTTTTCTAAATGACGAAGTTACATTGTCAGAGCGTTATACTAAGGGTTGGAGGCAAGCCCAACATCTCGCTTGCGTGTTTTGGAAGCAGTGGCGACGTGAATACCTTCCCGGATTGCAAGCATATCACAAGTGGTTTACTGCCTCACGTGATTTACAGGTAGGGGACGTCGTACTCCTTTGTGACACATCAGCTCCTCGGGGTGTTTGGCCGAAAGGCATAGTAACCAATGCATTCCCAGGACCAGATAACCATGTGAGACAAGTATTCGTGAAAACAAAACAAGGTGTTGTAAGGCGTGATATCAGGTCACTGTGTCTTCTGGAAGGGCACGACAGAAGTTAATTCTGGTATGTCAAGAGTTGCTTCAGAATCCCATGTGCACTATCCTCTGATAGTCTTCGTGGGTTTGTATAGAAAGCCCAAGTGGCTTTCGGGGCCCGGTGTTGGATCTGTTGAAGTTCGTCTGGTACGTTTGTCGTCTTTTGTCTGGTATGATGCGGAACGATGAATCCGTTGAGGTATGTTTGGTTTGTTTGTAAAAGGCCGATCCTTAATTTGCCTTTAGTTGTCTTTATTGTGTGCAGTAAACAATCATGACATTTTGTACCATAACTGCACATAAAAGGTTTACTTTCTTACATTTTATAACTGTCATTGTCTGTTAAAACTTCCTTCTTGGTATTGTTTGACACGTTTTCATCTTCATCTGTACCCGATTGTTTTAATGAGGTCATTTCCCGTTGACTGGTGGCCGTTTGTGAACACGTGCTTAGTTGCTCCATTTTGTACTCCTTTGCTGGATAATTTGTGTACCCGGTTGATTCACATTCAAGGTGAGATAGTACCTTTGTTGTAATTTTATTAAACAGTACCGTATAAATTCCAATACTTTCGACCGCCTTTTCTGACGTTTTCTGGACTTGGAAGATAGTCCCGTCAACCCGACCGTCTGAATAAGCGTTATTGGAATTGTCGAATACGCGTTACTGAGTGAATTACCCTAAATCGCCAGGAGCGATTTAACAGCCGTCTCAGTTTTACAACTCAACCGAACATAATGACCCATACATATCGTTTTACCAGTTTTCAGATAACTGTATAACCTCTGCTTTTATCCGGCGTCCAACACAGGAGATAAACCTTTTCCAATTTTTGATTTATCAAGGGGACTTATGAGCAGTTAATTTGTGTGCTTACAGCATAATTTCACTGTCGATACTGACTGCCACAGTTAGGGTGTGTAGCTGTATTTCTTTGTGAATTTTATCGCCAGCGCAATAATATCACAGAATCCTCGATGAAACTTTTTTTGACATCACTAGTTATTATTCGCCTACGCGTTGCTGATAAACGGTTTGGTCATAACAATTTGTGCATAACTCTTCTACTGCCTCTAGTAACCGCATAGTTTTTTGTATATTGACATTTCGGTTTTGTCAGCCTTGCGTGAAAACGTTGCCCGATCAAATCGGAATCAAGCAAATGATGAACGGATATCAAGCTTCCAACAGTACCCCGTGGGTGAGTAGTCAGCCAACCTAATGAGCCTATTTTTTTGCCTCACACTTTACTGTTCATTCATTTCGGGATTTCTTGGACTTGAAATAACATGGGAGATAAAAGCCGAAGACTACCATTAAATACTGGACATGCCTACCTCCCACTTTAGCCTCATTAATGGAGGAAGGACTAGCAATTGTTAACCCTTTGATACTGAGGAGCTCGCTACGATAGAGATTCACCGAAGACCAAGTAACCCAACTAATTTGAATGAGTAACCACTGTCTGTGCATCGTTGTCGCGTGAAGACATTCCTTATAGAATACTTCCCTGTTGTTCCACAGTGCTTGTGAACGACCGGACATTCACCAGTCAGTGGACACTTACATGGTTATATGACCCCATTGTATGCTTGCATCATGTAACGAATTTCCAGAAGGAAGCACGGTAATGTTGCCTTACGGCGGCTTATGTTTTGTCTCAGTTCATTCTTCAAGTTAACATTCGGTTTAGCACAACTGTATGCCACTTCCTTTCACATGAAAATTCTACACTCTTCCGTTCTGCGTTGAAGTCGTTACCATCCACAGATGACAACCACAACTCCGTCAAAAGGAAAATAGGGTTGTCAGCATGAAAATGCTATTACACATAATCCAACTTCTTTCTGTGCTAATGTGGTCTTAAATTTTTTTAGATAATACTTTTCAACCCTGCAATATAAAGGCTGCAATGTGTACCCAATAGGCTACAGTAAAATTCACCCAGCAATGAATAGCTCAATCTGTTAACTTTTACTGGTCTTTTCTTGTTTATTTTAGTGAACATCTGTTTTCGATTGTTCCAGATTCTAGGCGACTACCGAATCAACACCCGAACACACTTCGTAGTCTTGACCAATGGTATAATACGCGCGATATTATATACATCCGGTGTTTGCGAGACCTCACTGACAGACAGATTTATCTGACTGAGGTGGACGCATTTACGAAGTAACCTGAAGTATTTCTGCTTGCTTGTCTTAAGATTCAATCAACAACTGCTCGCTGAAGCAGCCATTTAGCCGCTTGGATAATTTGAACTTTTTGGTGACCTGAATGACATCAAGCACACCCGCACAACATCGTAAAACCCAATCCAAACGGTTAAACCAATAGACCCAAACTTACTTCTCTGAAAGGTCGAATAGCGGGAACCAAATGAGAACAGGCTTGAGACATTTCTAGTATGCTAGCACAGATCAACAGATACTGCAGCCCGTATTGGGAATGGCTGGTAGTCAATGTGTTCATCTGGAGGTCAAGGAAACCACTGGACACTCTACGTGCACAGAAAAAACCATAGTCAATGAGAAACACATCAACGCTACAACAGCACAGTAAAGAACATGAAGAAAAAAGTTAGGGTAGTATAAGGTAAGAAGTTCGCGTTACAACTGTAATTAGAAGCAACCAGTCTATCCACCTTCAGCATTCAGAAAAGGCTGTTGTTGAGTATATCGCAAGCTGCAGCTGGGCCCACCAACCTGCAGACCTCATGTTAGTCATATCCATTTCAAGGTCCGTTACCAGGGATCCAATGTTTCGAACGACGATGGGCAGTTTGATCTCTTGTTAGTAACATTCAGCATACTGCTGGCTACTGATCAACTGAATGTACCTACTCCGACAAAACACTCCGTGCTCAATGAAAGCATCGAAAAACCTGGCACACTACAGTTATAACACTACTAGCTGATGTGTAGTCTTGCTCACAGGAGATGACCCAATTCACACTGTGGTAACTGCTCCTCTTCTACGAATTAAACGCATGATAATTCGATTTCTGAAATGCTTGAACGTTCCTTCTCGTTACAGCATTTTTGTATATAAACAATCCCACCCAGAACATGCAACCCTCGACAAGCGTTTTGCCTGTAATTCTTGAATCGTTCGAATCATTTTTGTATTGTTCTGCGTTTTCATAATCACTGGTCAATAAAACGAAAGTTGTAACTCATTTTTGCATTGGGTCCAGTCACCACTAATCTTCTCCATCAAATTTTGACATATTTGTTCTTTCATCTGGAGTGGAACTTAGACAGATTCTTCATAACACCTATAAATCAGACAGCTTAAATCGCACTTTAGTGATGTGTTTCATGTTCAGTTCCGGGTCACCATTATCTGTACGTTCATGCCAGTGGATTGTGAGCGATCAGGCGTTTGACTAACATGGTCAGACAATGTCGTCTTTCATCAGACTAGCCTATATCGCGATCCTAGTGTGTGTAATCTGTAACTCACATCCCACAGTCCCAGCTTATGGTATCGCGGTTCAGAAATCAGAAAAAAATGAGCAGGTGATTCATACGGTAATGCGGACTTCTACGAAAACGGTCAGGATGTCAGGCAATGGAATGTTAGAAACACTGTAAAACCGTCGTACGTCGCAGGCTAAAGAGCCGAATGCCGGTGGAAACTTCCATCGACATTGGAATTAAAACAACAGGTGTAAGGGTTGGACGCTATTCCTACGTATAACCATTGCAATGTCAATACCTTAAAAGAATGTAACATACCACTATCTGATATGAAAACTAAAAATTGACCTTTCAAGGTGCATTTAACGTACTATTCACTTGAACTGGACTGAATCGTTAGGAAAGTAGTCGCAGCGTACAGTGAGGTATTGTTACCTTCATTGGTGCACCAAGTTTGTTGTCAGTGGGTCGTAGATCCTCAAATTCGAGAAATAAGATAAATGGATAATATGGTACTGAAGAGGTAGGCATCGTACTGCAGTATTTTGCTGCTGCTTCTAGTTACTAGGGTATGTTCTCAGACCGTCAGATGGTGATGACAAATGACGGAAGTTACTGTAGATGTCGGACATGTCTAGCTCCGACAGCTCGTGAAGGTTGCCCAGTGACGCGACTGCCTATGGATGGAACAGTTATGTCGAGGTGGGAGTTGAGAGACTCATTATGATAAGTCAGCAACTGAACACAATCTACTAACAGACTGAGCCTTGTTACCCTTTGCAGCAAACGTTTTGTGACCATATACAATGGCGTGTACATTAAACGTCAAACCATTCTGAGTTTGAACTTACAAGTCGTGTTCATCCTACTGATTTTGATTGGTCGGAATAAGCAATCTTGTGATCCTCAACACGGTTTACGTATGTTTTTTTGCACACTTGTGGCGGCCTGTGACTTTCAGTCCAGTAGCTACAAATGTAGCTCAGACGGTAGTTTGCTGTTACGTATTACTACTTTGAAACATTTTAAACGCGGCTACTGAATCCACACTAATCGGTGTAAGATTAAAATTTGTGCACATACATCATTAACAATAAGGCTAACCCCATACATTCCAAATTACGACTAACAAACTTTTACCAGCCATAGTGTTAGCACCTTGGAGTCTCCCCAAGAATGTTGAGGCTGACTGGACGGTAACACTGGGAATGAGCCATAAACCTTGTTGTAACTCAAGCAGTCTTCAATCTGTGTTTGAAATTACTCCTCAAAGGTATGTTTGGGAGGTAGACTATCTAGCGGATTCTGGAGCAGTCCATTAGCTAAGCGTATGCATGTTGACATTTCACACGGCTTTTAAATTGACGGATCACGCGTGATCCATTAATGAGCACTCAAACTTCTCTTGTGTGATGGAAATGGAAACATGAGAGAACTTAGCATTCTTCACAAGTATAATGAGATCTCTACCGATCGTGTCAGTGTACAAACCTGCTTCCTTATAGTCTCCAGTTTATTTTATTGTCAAGCACCAAATTTGAAATTATTCCACTAAGTATCAGTTCTGTGTGCGGATAAATGAACGTACAACATTTCTAACTGTGTACTGAGTATTGGTTATACGGAGCTTCAAGTCTTTTACAGATGGTGAACACATGTAAACATCTGTCAACTTTCATTTTTATCCTTTTGTTGCCGTCAATTCAGCTATATGGATTTCCCTGCGAGTTTCCCTTTGAATGTCTCTAATAAGGCGAGTAGTTCGTTTTCGTGTTTCTCTAGTTGTTGTTTAACTACATATTCTACTATTTCGGAACAATCTGTGAGCCTGTAGGTTTGTTTGATCCACTGACTGGGCTCTTCCAGTTGAAGTTCAAGCATTTCAGAAATCGAATTATCATGCGTTTAATTCGTAGAAGAGGAGCAGTTACCACAGTGTGAATTGGGTCATCTCCTGTGAGCAAGACTACACATCAGCTAGTAGTGTTATAACTGTAGTGTGCCAGGTTTTTCGATGCTTTCATTGAGCACGGAGTGTTTTGTCGGAGTAGGTACATTCAGTTGATCAGTAGCCAGCAGTATGCTGAATGTTACTAACAAGAGATCAAACTGCCCATCGTCGTTCGAAACATTGGATCCCTGGTAACGGACCTTGAATGGATATGACTAACATGAGGTCTGCAGGTTGGTGGGCCCAGCTGCAGCTTGCGATATACTCAACAACAGCCTTTTCTGAATGCTGAAGGTGGATAGACTGGTTGCTTCTAATTACAGTTGTAACGCGAACTTCTTACCTTATACTACCCTAACTTTTTTCTTCATGTTCTTTACTGTGCTGTTGTAGCGTTGATGTGTTTCTCATTGACTATGGTTTTTTCTGTGCACGTAGAGTGTCCAGTGGTTTCCTTGACCTCCAGATGAACACATTGACTACCAGCCATTCCCAATACGGGCTGCAGTATCTGTTGATCTGTGCTAGCATACTAGAAATGTCTCAAGCCTGTTCTCATTTGGTTCCCGCTATTCGACCTTTCAGAGAAGTAAGTTTGGGTCTATTGGTTTAACCGTTGGATTGGGTTTTACGATGTTGTGCGGGTGTGCTTGATGTCATTCAGGTCACCAAAAAGTTCAAATTATCCAAGCGGCTAAATGGCTGCTTCAGCGAGCAGTTGTTGATTGAATCTTAAGACAAGCAAGCAGAAATACTTCAGGTTACTTCGTAAATGCGTCCACCTCAGTCAGATAAATCTGTCTGTCAGTGAGGTCTCGCAAACACCGGATGTATATAATATCGCGCGTATTATACCATTGGTCAAGACTACGAAGTGTGTTCGGGTGTTGATTCGGTAGTCGCCTAGAATCTGGAACAATCGAAAACAGATGTTCACTAAAATAAACAAGAAAAGACCAGTAAAAGTTAACAGATTGAGCTATTCATTGCTGGGTGAATTTTACTGTAGCCTATTGGGTACACATTGCAGCCTTTATATTGCAGGGTTGAAAAGTATTATCTAAAAAATTTAAGACCACATTAGCACAGAAAGAAGTTGGATTATGTGTAATAGCATTTTCATGCTGACAACCCTATTTTCCTTTTGACGGAGTTGTGGTTGTCATCTGTGGATGGTAACGACTTCAACGCAGAACGGAAGAGTGTAGAATTTTCATGTGAAAGGAAGTGGCATACAGTTGTGCTAAACCGAATGTTAACTTGTAAGAATGAACTGAGACAAAACATAAGCCGCCGTAAGGCAACATTACCGTGCTTCCTTCTGGAAATTCGTTACATGATGCAAGCATACAATGGGGTCATATAACCATGTAAGTGTCCACTGACTGGTGAATGTCCGGTCGTTCACAAGCACTGTGGAACAACAGGGAAGTATTCTATAAGGAATGTCTTCACGCGACAACGATGCACAGACAGTGGTTACTCATTCAAATTAGTTGGGTTACTTGGTCTTCGGTGAATCTCTATCGTAGCGAGCTCCTCAGTATCAAAGGGTTAACAATTGCTAGTCCTTCCTCCATTAATGAGGCTAAAGTGGGAGGTAGGCATGTCCAGTATTTAATGGTAGTCTTCGGCTTTTATCTCCCATGTTATTTCAAGTCCAAGAAATCCCGAAATGAATGAACAGTAAAGTGTGAGGCAAAAAAATAGGCTCATTAGGTTGGCTGACTACTCACCCACGGGGTACTGTTGGAAGCTTGATATCCGTTCATCATTTGCTTGATTCCGATTTGATCGGGCAACGTTTCACGCAAGGCTGACAAAACCGAAATGTCAATATACAAAAAACTATGCGGTTACTAGAGGCAGTAGAAGAGTTGTGCACAAATTGTTACGACCAAACCGTTTACGAGCAACGCGTAGGCGAATAATAACTAGTAAAGTCAAAAAAGTTGCATCGAGGATTCTATGATATTATTGCGCTGGCGATAAAATTCACAAGAAATACAGCTACACACCCTAACTGTGGCAGTCAGTATCGACAGTGAAATTATGCTGTAAGCACACAAATTAACTGCTCATAAGTCCCCTTGATAAATCAAAAATTGGAAAAAGGTTTATCTCCTGTGTTGGACGCCGGATAAAAGCAGAGGTTATACAGTTATCTGAAAACTGGTAAAACGATATGTATGGGTCATTATGTTCGGTTGAGTTGTAAAACTGAGACGGTTTAAATCGCTCCTGGCGATTTAGGGTAATTCACTCAGTAACGCGTATTCGACAATTCCAATAACGCTTATTCAGACGGTCGGTTGACGGGACTATCTTCCAAGTCCAGAAAACGTCAGAAAAGGCGGTCGAAAGTATTGGAATTTATACGGTACTGTTTAATAAAATTACAACAAAGGTACTATCTCACCTTGAATGTGAATCAACCGGGTACACAAATTATCCAGCAAAGGAGTACAAAATGGAGCAACTAAGCACGTGTTCACAAACGGCCACCAGTCAACGGGAAATGACCTCATTAAAACAATCGGGTACAGATGAAGATGAAAACGTGTCAAACAATACCAAGAAGGAAGTTTTAACAGACAATGACAGTTATAAAATGTAAGAAAGTAAACCTTTTATGTGCAGTTATGGTACAAAATGTCATGATTGTTTACTGCACACAATAAAGACAACTAAAGGCAAATTAAGGATCGGCCCTTTACAAACAAACCAAACATACCTCAACGGATTCATCGTTCCGCATCATACCAGACAAAAGACGACAAACGTACCAGACGAACTTCAACAGATCCAACACCGGGCCCCGAAAGCCACTTGGGCTTTCTATACAAACCCACGAAGACTATCAGAGGATAGTGCACATGGGATTCTGAAGCAACTCTTGACATACCAGAATTAACTTCTGTCGTGCCCTTCCAGAAGACACAGTGACCTGATATCACGCCTTACAACACCTTGTTTTGTTTTCACGAATACTTGTCTCACATGGTTATCTGGTCCTGGGAATGCATTGGTTACTATGCCTTTCGGCCAAACACCCCGAGGAGCTGATGTGTCACAAAGGAGTACGACGTCCCCTACCTGTAAATCACGTGAGGCAGTAAACCACTTGTGATATGCTTGCAATCCGGGAAGGTATTCACGTCGCCACTGCTTCCAAAACACGCAAGCGAGATGTTGGGCTTGCCTCCAACCCTTAGTATAACGCTCTGACAATGTAACTTCGTCATTTAGAAAACCCCAATTCGACCGGAGCAATAACAGATCATTCGGTCTCAGCACCTTCGGATTTTGAGGATCATCATAGATAGGCACAAGTGGACGATTGTTAATAATTTGTTCTACCTCTACAATGTAACTAAGCAGCGCCTCCTCGTGCATAACCTGCTGGTGAGTGACTGAAGTAAGTACCCGCCGTATTGGTTCTTATCATTCTTTCCCATATTCCACCTCGATGGCTGGCTTCAGGTGGGTTAAAGTACCAGTCAATTTTACGAATTAGTAAACAATCTGCAATCTTTCTTTGATCCAAAGCTTGCAGCCTCTTCTTCAGCTCTGAATCTGCTCCTACAAAGTTGGTGCCATTGTCGCTATATATGGCATCCGGAGCCCCTCGTCTGCCCACAAATCTAATAAGTGCCATCATGAACGAATCAGTTGACAGTGAGTGGGCAACCTCCAAATGGATAGCACGTGTCTGAAAACAAGTAAATACACAGCCGTAGCGCTTGTGTTCGCTTCTACCTATCTTCACTTTGAACGGACCAAAGTAGTCCACTCCAGTATACCGGAATGGATACCCGTCAGCAGTCACTCTATTTATTGGTAATGGAGCCATTAGCTGCTCACACGGTTTCGAAAAAGTAATTTGCATCTGTAGCACTTATTAATCACGCGCCTGACAGTCGCCATCCCCTTTAACAACCAAAATTTCGTCCGAATGGACGCAAGTACATGTGTGGCACCCATGTGACCTTCCACCTCGTGGTAATGTTTAACTATGAGTTCTGTGACTGTGCCGTGCGACGGTAAAATAACAGGTTTTATATCGTTTTGGTCAACGCCACCACTTGCTCTTCCCCCAAGGCATAACAAACCGTCTATTAGTACTGGTCGCAACCGAGACAGACGGCTTATACGTCTCCTGTCAGTGGAGTTAGCGTTGAAATATTTCAGGTCATCTGAAAAACATTTTTTCTGAACAAGCATGACCAACTTACTGGTTGCTCGTTCCAGTTCGAACACACGTAATGGCCCTGATTCCACCGGATCTCTTTGGCTTCCGGACTTTGGTAAGCAAACGAACTGAACTAAGCGAGAGAGCTATGCTGCTGCCTTAACTAATTTTAACCAAGTGTAGTATCCTGGTGCTAGACATTGCAAAAT
>LOND01000438.1:142635-156227 GCA_014220965.1 Paragonimus kellicotti
AACAATCTTCAGTAAAGTTTGCAAAAGACGTGTGCGGTCAACGACAGCATCATCTTTAATTATTTCTAGTCTCCACAGACCAGTAGTTGAATTTAGCATTTTAATTCATGTTTGTTATTTTTGGCATGCAAACATTTTCTACGCATAGTTTGTTGACGTAGTTGGATTGAGGATTTTTCGAGTGTAAAGGACATTTAGTCACTAGATTACGAGAGTTTAATTAAAAATTCGATGAACCGGTCCAGTTGTCTGAACTAGACTTACATGTATATCGCCCATTGACGTTGTAAATAGGAGCAGTATTATTGATTTCAATTTAACTTCTATCCGGCATGGTGGTTTGCTTCCGCAAATGTCTGGTTTTCTGAAATGTTAAATGCAAATTTCGGTTTGCCAGAGGCAAATTCAGCAACCAGATGGCATATTGATGAGTGATTACGTTTAACTCGACTGCTTTCACCTTACCACCGAACGAATGGACAAGACTCGTAGTTGGTGAGATAAACTAATTGCATTTTACGGTAGGCCAACAGAGGTTCCTTGGCGAAGTAGATTGGAGTGACAAAGGTGTCGTGTCACTTAATGCAGGCTAAAAGGCTGCGTAAATTGATTAATGTTCGGAATTTAAATGTTAAACTAGTGGAGGTCCATTTGGTATGAGAATGTTCCAGGTCGCACAGTTGGTCTACACTACATGTCGCAATATTACCTAAATTCCTACTGATTTGCGTAGAAGCTGCGCATGCTTTTATTGAGTGCTACAAGCCTCCATTCATAAACATTTGAAGTTTCCAGTGTGGAACAAACTGAAAAGAAAAATGAGAAAACTGACGAGAAACTAGTGAATGCGTACTGTTGTAGTACTTAATTTCTAAACCTCCTTAAATGCTGAACTAATTATGAGTAAGCAAAACCGATGTGTTATTTTGGTTTCATTGCATAATATCCAAACGGTAATTGTTTTTGAATTGACTAATCACCATACTATACATTTTCTAATTGGCAAGATTTGATGCCAAGCGTGGATCAAAGATGTAAGTCAAATCATTCTTGCCTGAACACCAGTACAGCCTCACCCAATAGCGTCAATTGAACAGGACAGAGAGAGTTGAATCCACTACAACGGTTCGGCTTTAAATAAACATATTTAAAAAGGTATTGTTTTAAGCGCAGGTGTAATACCGCATACATATGATATACTGAAAGAATCTAGGTATGTATTTGCTTACGGACCGCTCCAACGAATATTACATTCGTGCATGTTTCGTTGGCCGCGATTTGGATATCCACTAAGGCTTCTCTATCTGAAGGATAATTGGCCAGCGGGTGCTGTACAATATTGAGCGTACAAGTGAAAAACTGCACAAAAGAACCGCCAGTGTGATTGAAATAGAGATAGGAAACACAGATGACAAGCCTTAGCGGTAATCCTTTTGACGATTTAAAGTGTCTTGGAAAGAAAGAGTTTACCGGCTAGTCTAAATACAGGACTGTTCAAATGGTTTTCTAATGGGTCCGTGCCAGATCACTGTGTTATACACCACACGTTATAAGTGTTGTTCAGTCAGTGAAATTTGCAACCATACAACATTCCGTAGTGTATCCACGGAAATGAAGTGGGATGTAGAATCAAGGTCAATGTGAAGCTTACCGGTGTGTACGAGTGAAAGGGTAAGAAAAACATTTGACTCAGACTCACTAATATTTTCGTCGTTGTTGACCTACTTTAGCATAACTTCTCATGTTTCAGAGTAATCAGTGCTAAAGATGACCATGTTTGGAAACTCGTCCTATCGCCACGGCCGGATAAGAACTCCGATTACGTCTTCACTATACGACTGTATTGACCACTTAGTCATTCTCCTTACTTTGAGCATGTCCAAAAGACCACATGAAGACTCAGAGTCACATCCGCCTGTGAGTGGTGCTCAGATTACCCGAAAACATTGGGGAGAGACATGGTAACTGTGCTGTAGGCTCCAGTAGATGATCCCACCACTAGGACTTCTCTTCAGGCTGAAATCACAGAAGTCGTTGAAATTGTTCGGGGATATTTTTTACCGTTAGCTAGTGGAGGAGTTGATCGATTTGATTTGAATACCACTCAGTACCAAGTGCACTCTCCGCATTCCTATGGACGTTTCAGTCGGCTCTGTCCCAAAAAGTTTTGCCAACCAAGTCCTCTATTACTCACCAGTGAACTCGTTTTCATTGGTTTTGTACTAGGCTGAATGCAATATACTTATGCCGTGAGATTACAAACTCGCCAATATTCGAATCAAAAGTAAGGTAACTCAATACAGCCCTGACGCCAGTTGTATACTGTAAGTTGTGTGCTTTAGTAGAGGAGTTTGGTCAAGTTAACCCAAAAACAGAGACGTACTACATATGAACATACAGGAGGTAAGTTGTACAGGCGAATCCGGCGGGCAATCGCTGCGACAAGAATTCGACATCTAATCGTCCTTGACTAGACAAAGTTCGTTTGCTAACTTATACAAAACATATTGGTCATAATAATGGAGCACTCCCAGTCAAGCAGGTTTGTTAACAAGTTGCTGTTACTTGGTTGGATTGACACAGTTAGGTCGTCTTTCCTGCATTTTTCTGACTTGAAAAACTGAAAATTTTCACGTTTAAGTCCATACTTTTGAATGTCATTGTCCTCTTCTTTAATTTACAAAGGGCACAGCTGTGAAAAATCTTGGCTCTAAGTGGTCTCGAACTAATTACGTACAAATGATGTTCAAACGCAACCAATACACGAAGCCATTTAGTAATTCATCCGGCAAAATGCTCGTCGCTTCTGGGCATTCTCTTCTTGTAGCTGGTTATGATCTCTCTGTATCTCAAATCTCTCACAACCGAGATTTGGCTGCATGAAGTATTTGTTCGACCACTTATTTCTATGATGGTGTTCACTATGGTGATCAACAGATCACGAGGTATTGCGCAAGAGAGGTTTCAGTTCAGCCGTTTTCTAGAACGTTCGGTTTAAGTTCTGCGACAAAGTATGCCGTCAAAAGGAAGAAGTAGCAATAGGGTCGCCACTCGACATACTATTAGCTGATATCTTCATGACGTAGTTACAACTCACCAGTTGGCCAAATGAAATCAGTTACTTCCTGTAGGCGGTATGTGGTCTACATCATCTGTGTAACAGAGCGATCTAAAAGTCTCAGTGAGATAGTTTCGCATTTCAAATCTGCGCACAAAGATATCCATTTTATCCCGGAACGCGAATCATCCACACGCATGACATACTTAGGCGTGCTCATATGTCGCAACCAGGATGACACGATATAACGGAAGGCGTATCGAGCCAGTATACCATTAAGACAAAAGAGGAACCTAATCCGATGTTTGATAGACAGGGCTATGAAAGTATGTTCGAATGACAGTGAAGAGGAGAGGTAGTTTATACTTACTACACTCGTAGAAAATAATTATTTGGAACAGCCGGCTCGTAAAATTATGTTAATTATCACGAGGGGAGATAGTGTACAGACTGCAGACAAAATTCTGTTGATGTTTCCTAGCCCTTCAAGGCCGACAGCGTCACCGAAAGCGTAACCAAGCAGCTTAATGCTGCAACTAATACGACAAACTTTGCAGCTGAACTTCTCGTTCAGTTCACCTATACACCATTTGAAATCTTCGTAAGCCCACTTATTGTGTACGGTTCTTCTATCGACCCTTACATCATCATCATCATCATCATCATCATCATCATCATCATCATCATCATCATAGACAGCAATACATCAGTGGTTCACACTGATGCTTAACTGCCACACAACCACGAAGAAAAAACCTATATAGGAAGAAAGAAGAAAAAGAGGAGGGGAGGGGAAGTGGACCTAACTACTAAAAATAGCTACGTCTATATTTAAACATGTACATCAAGGCGCCTACACCTTGCAAACAAACAACCGAGCTGTAAGTGAAAGTAAGGCGTCATCAGCAAGACAGCTTCCTTACGGCTTTCACTGCCCCGCATCATTAAGTGCACTCACTTCACAGACAACTCGGCCAAACAACGACAACATTCACGCCACTGAGCTCGATTAGCCGCCATCTCACCTAACGTCTCAAGCCACCGACTCTGTGAGTCGCGAGGGCCCCAGCCCGGGAGACGAACCCGACCTACAGTGACCAACCCCTTCGTGAACGATTTCATTTGTCTACGCCAGGTCATCATCTGTCCACCTCGCACCTTGCGCCAGTCGGCCGCAGCGTCGGCAAACAGTGCTCGGTGTGGCAAACGACTAGCTGGCATCCTTAGTACATGACCCAACCATCTAAGTCTGTGCAAATGTAGCGACTGAACAAAAGAACTCGTTTGACAATCACTACCAAATACCCGCTTCCTAACCTCCGTTGCTCACTCGCTGGTGCCACCCGATACGAGCGATTGAACGCAGACATCGGTGGTCAAATACCTGGAGACGGTTCACGTCCTCTACCCTGAGCGGCCACGTTTCGCTGCCGTAAAGTAATACAGCCCTCACTGTTGTCTGATATACGCGACCCTTAAGCTTCAGAGAAATACCTCTCTGTCGCCATAGGTGTCTCAGATTAGCGAACACCGCCCTAGCCTTGGAAATACGCGCTTCTATTTCATTCCCTACACCTCCGCCGCTGTTGCTGATGCAGCTTCCCAGGTACATAAACCGGTCAACAACCTCCATGACTTCATTATCTAACATTAAATCTACGTAATCACAACAATCTTGCAGAAGCACTTTGCATTTTGAGGCTGCAAAGCGCATTCCGAAGTACTTAGCAGAACGCGAAATAGCGTCCAGTGTTGTTTGTGCCGCTTGAAAGTTGTCAAACAACAACACCTTATCGTCAGCATAATCAAGATCAGTCAGTCTTTCACCAGGTAGGAGGTCCACGCCGGCATCATTTGAGTGCCGCAGACAGTCCTCCATTATTTTCGTCTATGACGAAATTGAACAAAAATGGTGAAAGGGGACAGCCTTGACGTACGCCGCTCCTAGTGCTGAAACGTTTTTCACATAGTTTGCCACAAACTCTAATCTGAGCTAGAATATGGAAATAAATCGCCGTATATGTCAAAGACATGATTGTGGGAATGCTAATATTTACCTCCAGAAGATTGCAGAATGATTCATCTTCAATTGCTTTAAATATTCGTAAAAACCAAAGGCCATTTATTACAACGCTGCTTGTAACGTTTCATGTGTAAACCATTAGTTGATGGTAGTAAATCAATTCGGATAGTGCCTACCTCTTTAAAACGGATACCAAGTTGAAACGAACAATTTCGATTGGTTCCAAATCATTTTTTTTATTCACAAGGCAATCAGACAAACCGAACATTGTTTACAAATGAACTTCACAATGGAACAATTAAACACGGTGGAACCGTTATCAGCACATCCGTTTAACAGTTGTTTTTAATTCCTCTATGAAATATTTCCGGTCTTCCGCATTACATCGAAGTCTGCTGGTCAGAGTTTCCACAGAAAGGCCAAAATGTAGGTTATTTATAGTGCACATCAAGGAACACCGAAAAACTTTATTTTAAAATCGATTGTGAGTCTGCAAACTATGGAAGTTGTGACTGACCGTTAGTCGCCTTTGTTGAATAGCCATTGGCTATGTACGTTTTACCGACATTCTGGCAGCACGGTTTTGTTTGGTCAAGTTTTCCAAAAGTTCCAAATACATAAAGTAAGCCGAGGCATGTCACGATACGCACAAAAGAATAAACCTACGGACCGCTACATCTGGGTTAAATGAATTGAAAGCTGCAGACTTTTAGTGATATTCGGCCCCGGAGATATTCACAGAAATCTGTGAATGAAGAACGAACTATTATGCTCAAGCGACGCGTGGTACTGACCATAAATCAAGCTGCGGTACAGCCTGCACCGGTTGTAAATATGTAGACTTCATCTACACTTCGTCAACCAAGTAGCTGACATGCATGCCGGAGTTTGTTACTTGGAAATCGTTCTAAGACAAGCGATTTTATCTCGCCAATTTTCTGAAAGTAACGGAAGGTTCCACTTCCAGTCTACGGAAAGTATCTTTTGACGTATCGCAAACATCGGCGTGCCTTGAGATTATTAGGGACCAAAACTACTTTCCTTGCATGAGACTACGTCGTACCCGCAATGATGTTGCGGGGCAAATCATTATCTGAGCTTACCCCGCCCATTTTGACCCAATGGATTAACCGGTAAAATCTAAGAAAATCTTATCCTGCTTCCTTATCTCACACACTTGGTACATCAGCTGAGCTGTGAACTTCGCTACATCGACAGCCCTCCCCTAGTTTCCCTGAAATTGATCCAAGAGTCTAAGACTCGTATCAAGCATGTTTTCCAAACTGTCGTTTTCAACCGCCGTGCCGCGCACCAGCGTAGGCAGGTTTTCGATTTACCAGTAATTAATTTCATGTTACATTGGTGCAGAAGCAAATCAGCAACTTTTTCTGACAGTTACTTTGCAGATTCTCAGTTGTGTATGTTGTCGCAGACGTTCTTTTCACTCGATGCTTTGTCAGCATGATAAGAAACGCGTAATAAACACGCTCGTTTTTGCTGTTTCATCATCACATTGAATAAGATACAATCATATGGGTTCGGTGGGAATGGTGGATAACATATCACCAAGACAGGAGATGTTAATGATTAATGTCTTGCCGGTTTGAGTCATGAGAATTAGTTACATAACATTCTCACTTGAGCTGTGCGAAGTTTCCGTGAAAAAAGCCATATCTATGCAATCATCCCATCCTAGATCTGTGCGTACGGTCATGGGAGGTTCAAGTCTACGCCAGCGATTTTTGGCACATCACGGTGATAAGTTTGAGCGAATCGCAATGGCCTGTGCGATCGCCAGTATACGAACTTTGACTTATCTCGACAGTATCCAACATCTCCGAAAGATGGGCTTGAACGAATGGGTGGGACTTATCCGATGGTTTGACTCGATTAAGTGCGTAGCAACCGCAGACGAACAGGGCGGTTTTGATCCTGACCACATAGTTTGATGTACCCGAATGCACTCGGATAACTGCCATATTGTGCGTCCTATGTAGCCTGTTACACAGGAACGAAACAAAAAATAAAAAGGAGGTAGCATGAGCAGGCATTGTAGCTATCATCAGGGAGTTGCAGCATTAAGCTACTTGGTTACGCTTTCGGTGACGCTGTCGGCCTTGAAGGGCTAGGAAACATCAACAGAATTTTGTCTGCAGTCTGTACACTATCTCCCCTCGTGATAATTAACATAATTTTACGAGCCGGCTGTTCCAAATAATTATTTTCTACGAGTGTAGTAAGTATAAACTACCTCTCCTCTTCACTGTCATTCGAACATACTTTCATAGCCCTGTCTATCAAACATCGGATTAGGTTCCTCTTTTGTCTTAATGGTATACTGGCTCGATACGCCTTCCGTTATATCGTGTCATCCTGGTTGCGACATATGAGCACGCCTAAGTATGTCATGCGTGTGGATGATTCGCGTTCCGGGATAAAATGGATATCTTTGTGCGCAGATTTGAAATGCGAAACTATCTCACTGAGACTTTTAGATCGCTCTGTTACACAGATGATGTAGACCACATACCGCCTACAGGAAGTAACTGATTTCATTTGGCCAACTGGTGAGTTGTAACTACGTCATGAAGATATCAGCTAATAGTATGTCGAGTGGCGACCCTATTGCTACTTCTTCCTTTTGACGGCATACTTTGTCGCAGAACTTAAACCGAACGTTCTAGAAAACGGCTGAACTGAAACCTCTCTTGCGCAATACCTCGTGATCTGTTGATCACCATAGTGAACACCATCATAGAAATAAGTGGTCGAACAAATACTTCATGCAGCCAAATCTCGGTTGTGAGAGATTTGAGATACAGAGAGATCATAACCAGCTACAAGAAGAGAATGCCCAGAAGCGACGAGCATTTTGCCGGATGAATTACTAAATGGCTTCGTGTATTTGGTTGCGTTTGAAACATCATTTGTACGTAATTAGTTCGAGACCACTTAGAGCCAAGATTTTTCACAGCTGTGCCCTTTGTAAATTAAAGAAGAGGACAATGACATTCAAAAGTATGGACTTAAACGTGAAAATTTTCAGTTTTTCAAGTCAGAAAAATGCAGGAAAGACGACCTAACTGTGTCAATCCAACCAAGTAACAGCAACTTGTTAACAAACCTGCTTGACTGGGAGTGCTCCATTATTATGACCAATATGTTTTGTATAAGTTAGCAAACGAACTTTGTCTAGTCGAGGACGATTAGATGTCGAATTCTTGTCGCAGCGATTGCCCGCCGGATTCGCCTGTACAACTTACCTCCTGTATGTTCATATGTAGTACGTCTCTGTTTTTGGGTTAACTTGACCAAACTCCTCTACTAAAGCACACAACTTACAGTATACAACTGGCGTCAGGGCTGTATTGAGTTACCTTACTTTTGATTCGAATATTGGCGAGTTTGTAATCTCACGGCATAAGTATATTGCATTCAGCCTAGTACAAAACCAATGAAAACGAGTTCACTGGTGAGTAATAGAGGACTTGGTTGGCAAAACTTTTTGGGACAGAGCCGACTGAAACGTCCATAGGAATGCGGAGAGTGCACTTGGTACTGAGTGGTATTCAAATCAAATCGATCAACTCCTCCACTAGCTAACGGTAAAAAATATCCCCGAACAATTTCAACGACTTCTGTGATTTCAGCCTGAAGAGAAGTCCTAGTGGTGGGATCATCTACTGGAGCCTACAGCACAGTTACCATGTCTCTCCCCAATGTTTTCGGGTAATCTGAGCACCACTCACAGGCGGATGTGACTCTGAGTCTTCATGTGGTCTTTTGGACATGCTCAAAGTAAGGAGAATGACTAAGTGGTCAATACAGTCGTATAGTGAAGACGTAATCGGAGTTCTTATCCGGCCGTGGCGATAGGACGAGTTTCCAAACATGGTCATCTTTAGCACTGATTACTCTGAAACATGAGAAGTTATGCTAAAGTAGGTCAACAACGACGAAAATATTAGTGAGTCTGAGTCAAATGTTTTTCTTACCCTTTCACTCGTACACACCGGTAAGCTTCACATTGACCTTGATTCTACATCCCACTTCATTTCCGTGGATACACTACGGAATGTTGTATGGTTGCAAATTTCACTGACTGAACAACACTTATAACGTGTGGTGTATAACACAGTGATCTGGCACGGACCCATTAGAAAACCATTTGAACAGTCCTGTATTTAGACTAGCCGGTAAACTCTTTCTTTCCAAGACACTTTAAATCGTCAAAAGGATTACCGTAACAATCTTCAGTAAAGTTTGCAAAAGACGTGTGCGGTCAACGACAGCATCATCTTTAATTATTTCTAGTCTCCACAGACCAGTAGTTGAATTTAGCATTTTAATTCATGTTTGTTATTTTTGGCATGCAAACATTTTCTACGCATAGTTTGTTGACGTAGTTGGATTGAGGATTTTTCGAGTGTAAAGGACATTTAGTCACTAGATTACGAGAGTTTAATTAAAAATTCGATGAACCGGTCCAGTTGTCTGAACTAGACTTACATGTATATCGCCCATTGACGTTGTAAATAGGAGCAGTATTATTGATTTCAATTTAACTTCTATCCGGCATGGTGGTTTGCTTCCGCAAATGTCTGGTTTTCTGAAATGTTAAATGCAAATTTCGGTTTGCCAGAGGCAAATTCAGCAACCAGATGGCATATTGATGAGTGATTACGTTTAACTCGACTGCTTTCACCTTACCACCGAACGAATGGACAAGACTCGTAGTTGGTGAGATAAACTAATTGCATTTTACGGTAGGCCAACAGAGGTTCCTTGGCGAAGTAGATTGGAGTGACAAAGGTGTCGTGTCACTTAATGCAGGCTAAAAGGCTGCGTAAATTGATTAATGTTCGGAATTTAAATGTTAAACTAGTGGAGGTCCATTTGGTATGAGAATGTTCCAGGTCGCACAGTTGGTCTACACTACATGTCGCAATATTACCTAAATTCCTACTGATTTGCGTAGAAGCTGCGCATGCTTTTATTGAGTGCTACAAGCCTCCATTCATAAACATTTGAAGTTTCCAGTGTGGAACAAACTGAAAAGAAAAATGATAAAACTGACGAGAAACTAGTGAATGCGTACTGTTGTAGTACTTAATTTCTAAACCTCCTTAAATGCTGAACTAATTATGAGTAAGCAAAACCGATGTGTTATTTTGGTTTCATTGCATAATATCCAAACGGTAATTGTTTTTGAATTGACTAATCACCATACTATACATTTTCTAATTGGCAAGATTTGATGCCAAGCGTGGATCAAAGATGTAAGTCAAATCATTCTTGCCTGAACACCAGTACAGCCTCACCCAATAGCGTCAATTGAACAGGACAGAGAGAGTTGAATCCACTACAACGGTTCGGCTTTAAATAAACATATTTAAAAAGGTATTGTTTTAAGCGCAGGTGTAATACCGCATACATATGATATACTGAAAGAATCTAGGTATGTATTTGCTTACGGACCGCTCCAACGAATATTACATTCGTGCATGTTTCGTTGGCCGCGATTTGGATATCCACTAAGGCTTCTCTATCTGAAGGATAATTGGCCAGCGGGTGCTGTACAATATTGAGCGTACAAGTGAAAAACTGCACAAAAGAACCGCCAGTGTGATTGAAAATAGAGATAGGAAAACAGATGACAAGCTTAGCTGTCTAACTTAAACAAACCCCATGTTTGATCCGACCGGGCTGTTAACTGTGGTCTATGAGGATACGGTCAAACAACGAAGATTGGTCCAACAGGACGACCTTATGCCGGCAGAAATTGTTGTTGTTGTATCACGTAATCCATTGCATCTTACACAAAATTTCCTTAGTCTTCTAACTTAAGGTAAGGAACGATCAGTTTAGCTTGATTCTTCACTGACTAATTGCAAATGAATTGACTGTGATTTGTATGATTTGATTTGAGCATACCAAGAGGGATTGGGAAAATACTTTGAAGTTCACGGAACTAACCTGGGTTGTATAACGTCCTCAGGATAAACAGGGTAGGATGGTACATTTTGACCAGCATAGCGTTAATAAATGCCGGTGACGCTATACCTTAATTATACACGACCATTATTCAGATCAAAGAGGTATACCGGGCAAGTTGTCCTCATGACGCCATGTGAAATCAAAGAAGTCGGAAATTTTATTTGCTAAAGTTTGTTGGGTTAGCGATACTCACCGATTATATAGGATCAACTGTTTTGTGTTGCTCACCCATTAGACGAAACTAGCCATGAGAATACTTTCAATTTTTTCAGGGAGTTGGTCGGCATGATACGAACACCATACATAGATTATACTAGCTCTCGCCTTCAAACAGACAAACCAGTCAGCCTCTGTGACGTGTTAATGAGTTTCAACAGGATTGCTTATTTTCAAAAGGGGCTGAATGGATAGCCAATGCGAGTTTCACAAGAGCGATCAACTGTGAGCATTGTTCGGTTTAAGTGTGTTCATCTCATAATCCGTGTTTTACCGCGTTTAGTTCAAATGAATAAGGGGCATGCTCGGTGCAGCAGCTATGAAAATGCTGCATCCGTGCACATTGTTGAGCGTGCGCCAAGCCAGATGAAATAACGGCATTAATCGATCGGTTCGTTTGAATCCGTTGGAAATGAATGTTATGTTCCAACCAGGAATATTTGACCATTAATCTGCTTTTGGAACTTGATGTGGCAACTACTCAGGCCAGACCATGAGTGAATTCGCTGGCAAATGGAAACTGGTAGAACAGGAAAACTTGGACCTAATGTTATCAGCATTTTGTATATAACTTGACCATTCACTTATGATTTCAATCAATTACAGCCATGTCGGAAGAACAAAAGAAGAAGCTCTTAAATACCATGACCATTGAATACATCAGTATTGGACCTCAACAGATTCGTATTTGCTCCCCTCTCTATTTTTCACCAGGCGAGATTGATCTGACGTTTGGAGAAGAATTCGACCAAACTGGCATCGATGGCACAATGATCAAGGTGACCACGCAAAAATGCACTATGATAACATGTTGACGGGCTTTGCGTGTTCAGTTCAACTGGTTGAACAGAGTTTTTAATGAGCGCATTTTTGCCAGCAGTTACTATTATTTTGTCGTAGTTCATTTTGAACAAAATAGTCAAGACACAGATAGTGGTGAATGCGGGTATTTCGTTTTGTTTGTCTGCACAGAGTTTGAAGTAGCATTGTTCGCTTTATTTTACATCAAGCAATTAGGCGAATGGGATGGATAGTCAGCCGGTAGGCTAGAAAAGTTGACTAAGTCCCGGACGTGGTCAAGTTCACTACAAATTGTTCACGAGCATACGAGGCCGGTTTCAGTCGGTTGACTGCGACCACCTCAGCAAACCGCAAGAATCTTGTATGGGAATAACGTAGTGGGATGCTGAATGCACAAGCTGGATCCATTACATAACCAATGGTCAGGACGCCTCTGACGACAGCAGAACCCGGTTTTTCGCGAGTAACAACTACATTTCTGTTCTTCGGTATTATGGACTTCTGTGCCCGTTTAGGCACATGTTCCTTCACTCTGGAGATCGAGCAACTGTCGGTTCTGTCTGTGTACCTTCTGTTATGGTAATATAAGTGTATGGGGTGATACTGATCAGACTGATCTTCTTTGATTAAACGTACATGCAGCTTCTGAGTCCGAGCTAATACGCGGATTATTGATTCGTCTAGGCACTGATGAGTCTATACGAAATGCATACATCCACCACTTTTCCGTGTCCCAACTGTTTTGTTCAGACATTCCGAAGGGACGAACTGCTATATCTTTTTAAAGCGACAACTAGTCCATTTTCTCTTCTATACAACCCCTTCTTCTTATTCGAAAAGTTTCATTAGATACAAGAAGACAATTTCTATACCCATCTCTTTCCAGAGGCTATTCGTTAAGTTACTGGTGCAAACTGCAAAATTTATTATTAGAATGACGGAATTTCACAAGCTTTTCAATCCACTTCATCAGCCTTAACAACTGCCGCCCTATCGATATCGCCATTAAAAATTCTACCTTATTTTCTATGTGTGCATATGCAGGCAATTGTGGAAAAACCATCCGACAGAAAATTAGTCTACACTCAGAAACATCCTATACTGCGAGTGGTAACAATATCAGAAATCAAAGACGGTCTTAATGTGATGGTAAGTGGTGTAAGTTATAAAACACTCGAAAGTGATTGTTTGTTGTTTTGAATCATGTGACAAAGAACGGTTCGGTGTTTCTGTTTTGATTGTCGTTTATTAATATGGAAATGGTTACCAGAGTGGTGACAGGGAGGCAGTTATGAGAAAAACTGTGACTACGGGCATCTGAAAAATGGTTGTCCCAAGTCGCGAGTTCGATTGGTTTCTACCAGATTCAGCCGTAACTTGGGGCTTAAAGTTCTGCGTTCGGACATCACCGACCTCTGGTACGGACAGCTTCCGAAACTTCTCCAATAATGACCAATTTTTGGCCGTTCACCAAAAAGCGTTCTTATCGACGACGAA
>LOND01000439.1:0-19054 GCA_014220965.1 Paragonimus kellicotti
AAGTAAATGGCAGTCTGCCACTCTGAAGACACATCAGTGACCCCCCAATCAATCATTGCGATGTGTTCCCACCATAAAACGCTTGAGAAAAAACGGTGAGCAAAACCAACAACCCAGTGAACACTCTGCAAGCCAGTTGATCAAGTCTCGCTAACATACAGAGGGACCATTAGATGAAATTCACTGCAGAAGTGACCTTCCCAAGAAAAATTATTCTGAGACTATAGGTCAGTAAATGTCATCCGGACGTTTCCCTCAAAAGTTGTGATCCTAGTAGAGTCCAACAGCACTAACGATTCTCAAGGAAGATGAAGTCACTGATCAATGGAAATAGTCCATGAAAAAAGGACGGTTTTGCAACCTCTCGCATTGTTCCAGTGAAAAGGTAACATAAATCCAAAAAACTGGATCCATCGAGCGAGCTAAGAAAGATGTGTGAACAAAACAGGGTGAAATCGCCCGCACCTGAGAGTTTCCGATCATGCAGTCACAAACAGACTGGATCACGACGCGGTATGACGGCTTACACAACTTGACAACTCACTGGGACAGATTGTCAGACAGACCAATGGGTATAAATCTGATGAAGCACCACCGTCATCCTACTAGACAGCAACACATCGGTGTTCCTCACTTATGGTTAATTGTTAGGAGGTGCATCTCCTGACGAAACATTCAAAGCGAATCAAGTTCCATCGGTCGAACTATCAAGCTTCGGGATCGTTTGATCTGTATCACTCCACTTGTAGTGTCCACGGTTACAGTCTGTAATTCATTCTTGTACTTTTGTACATGCTGTTTTGTGAGCTTCATCTGTACACTTGTTTGAAGGTATCACCATCATCTTTCTTGAATTTAACTGTCAACAAGAATAAGTGGGAGTTTCCACGCACCGTCTCTGTCTTCTCCTTCTGTGTGGTTTTCTGGCTGGTGAAGTAATTGCACGGTGAAATTTCTTAGCTCCGCGTATCTGCCGATCTACTAACGCTCAACGTTCGCCCACTTCCGCTGCGTGTGCAATCATCTATCCGACGTCGTCCGAACATGCCCTCTGGCGCCAGTCTTCTCTTGTGTGGTGACCTTTTCAATTCAACTGACCTCGATTTGCCAGTGAGTCGTCCCACTTTTACTGAGACGCTATCCGTCTTACTCGTACGCATACCTTTTGCACCTATTCGTTGTCGTTACAGCTGTTCTTTGGTGTTATCATATTCTGGTCATTTTTATCATTTGATTGATTAACAGATTAATGATTCGTTCTAACTAGACCGACAGCCATTTATGACCGGCTTGTCTGATTCACTCTGCGCCTGACAGCCACTTATGATCGTCTCGACTGATTGCCTTGCGTCTTGTTGGTCATGTACGTTAATCGTTTCGGCCCTATATAGTTACAGCTTCCGTGTGCACATTCTGACTCGTTCTCCCAATAAACGGCATTACCACGTCTCCAGTTATTCTCGGATTTTGGGTCAGACGACTAAGCGCACAATAAAAGTGACGATCCAATAGCTGGCGATTTCCGGTGCTGGATACGTAACCTACATTAATAATAATAATAATAATAATAATAATAATAATAATAATAATAATAATAATAATAATAGACAGCAATACATCAGTGGTTCACACTGATGCTTGAACTGCCACACAACCAAGAAGAACAAAGAAAAAAACTTATACAGGAAGAAGAAAGAAGAAAAAGAGGAGAAGGGGAAGTGGACCTAACTACTAAAAATAGCTACGTCTATATTCAAACATACAACATCAAGGCGCCTACACCTTGCAAACAAACAACCGAGCTGTAAGTGAAAGTAAGGCGTCATCAGCAAGACAGCTTCCTTACGTCAAGCCACCGACTCTGTGAGTCGCGAGGGCCCCAGCCCGGGAGACGAACCCGACCTACAGTGGCCAACCCCTTCGTAAACGATTTCATTTGTCTACGCCAGGTCATCATCTGTCCACCTCGCACCTTGCGCCAGTCGGCCGCAGCGTCCGCAAACAATGCTCGATGTTGCAGAAGACTAGCTGGCATCCTTAGCACATGACCTAACCATCTCAGTCTGTGCAAATGTAGCGACTGAACAAAGAACTCGTTTGACAATCAGTGCCAAACACCCGCTTCCTAACCTCCTCGTTGCTTACTCGCTGGTGCCACCCGATACGAGCGATTGAACGCAGACATCGGTGGTCAAATACCTGGAGACGGTTCACGTCCTCTACCCTGAGTGGCCAGGTTTCGCTGCCGTAAAGTAATACGGCCCTCACTGTTGTTTGATATACACGACCCTTAAGCTTTAGGGAAATACCTCTCTGTCGCCATAGGTGTCTTAGATTAGCGAACACCGCCCTAGCCTTGGAAATACGCGCTTCTATTTCATTCCCTACACCTCGACGCCACCGCTGATGCAGCTTCCCAGGTATACAAACCGGTCAACAATCTCCATGACTTCATTATCTAACATTAAATCTACGTGATCACAACAATCTTGCAGAAGCACTTTGCATTTTGAGGCTGCAAAGCGCATTCCGAAGTACTTAGCAGAACGCGAAATAGCGTCCAGTGTTGTTTGTGCCGCTTGAAAGTTGTCAAACAGCAATACCTTATCGTCAGCATAATCAAGATCAGTCAGTCTTTCACCAGGTAGGAGGTCCACGCCGGCATCATTTGAGTGCCGCAGACAGTCCTCCATTATTTCGTCTATGACGAAATTGAACAAAAATGGTGAAAGGGGACAGCCTTGACGTACGCCGCTCCTGGTGCTGAAACTGTCAGACAGTGTAAACCCTAACCTGAGCTGAAGTATGGGAATAAAGCGCCGACAGTATGTTCACATACTTAGTCGGTACACCCCTACGTTTAAGCGACTCTAAAAGTGTAGATCGGTCCACCGAATCAAACGCACCTTTATAGTCGAGGAATACGGCGATTGTTGGCCGGCGGTACACATGACGCTGCTCCAGAATTTGACGAAGGGTAAAAATGTGATCTATACAACCCCGCCCAGGGCGAAACCCTGCCTGTTCTTCCCTAATGTTTACTTCCCGAACTGCAGTGAGTCGACGAAGTATAATTGATGCTAGAAACCCTTGAAATGACTGGGGTCAAACTAATCCCTCTATGGTTTTCGCAAGAGCCCCGGGCTCCTTTCTTAAATATGGGAACTATTATCGAGTGACCCCAGCACGGAGGGATGGTCTCCGTCGTCCACACAAGTTGAAACAACTGAGTCAATGCCTCTACTAACGCCTCTCCACCTTCTTTGAAAAGTGCCGGCACGAGATCATCTGGGCCAGCAGCCCTATTACGATTGAGAGCCGAAAGGCAATTGCGAACCTCAGTCTCAGTGGGTGGTTCCAAATCTACCGACCAGGGTGCTACATCACAAGTTTGTGGCGGCAACGCAATAGAAGCAGCAGGCCAACTAAATTGACCCTCAGTGTTCTGCCCAACGCTCTAACCTTCTGGACTTATTACAGACTAGTGTACCATCTACCTCGCTGATAGCTTCACTGACAGACGGTCGCCTGGGACCACTGGCACGAATATGTTTGAAGAGTCTGCCGATGTTCTCTAAAGTGAAAGCGGTTCCATTTCCTTAACTTTTTCCACTAACCAAGCCTCACGATCAGCCTTTAGACTACGTTTCAGTTTCCTACGGATATCTCTTCTAGACTTGTTATGTGAACTACCAGGAGGAACCTTCCGTCTGGCTTCCAACAACTCCAGGGATTTCTCTGAAATCCAATGTTTGTTTACCCCATGTACCCTGTGCCGCATGCTACAGTACCTGCTTTCTGAATGGCCTGTGAGATTTGAGTCCAGCAGCTATTAGGGTCTTCGGAGTGAGTACCACTAAGGCAGCTTTCTAAGCTGGTTTGGTAATTATGCCTTACCGATGGTAAAGCCAGTTTCTCAACAGCTAACGTTGCTGTCGGTGGGGTCGTTGCCCAGCAAAAGTAAGAACAAAACGGCAACGTACCAACGCATGATCTGAATCCAAGTACGTGCTCCAATAAGAACGACAGTCTTGAATGGAACCCCGCCACCTATAACTAACGGCTATGTGGTCTATCTGAGACCAGGCCTGATTCGGAGAAGGCGGGCGCCAAGTATAGCATTGACGTGCACGATGCCTAAAACCAGTACTGGCTAAAAATAGATTATGCTCAGCGCACAGCTGCAACAATCGCCACCATTATCTGATCGATGTGATGCTATCCCAAACCTACCACCTAAGCGAGATTCGGCTTCACCAAGGCGACCGACCTGGGCATTCATATCTCCGGCCAAAACGACTATCAGAGCCATGTGTCGACTGAAAGGAGAGCGGCCAGATCCGAATAAAATGCGTCCTTGACGCCGATGTCACTACAGTCAGTAGGAGCATAAGCAGACAATGAATAAATTTCTGAAAGTTTTGCGTCTAGAGCTGGTTTTAACAGAACCTGCCAAGCGGACGGCACAAAGTCTACTGTTAACAGGAATCCAATCTACTAATGCGGCTGCGGCCGTCGTGCTGAGAACTATACCTACCCAGCCTGACCTGTAACAGCGGCTGTGGAGTCACCCGAAGTGTATAACCAGTATCGGGTAGACAATGCGGGTGCTGTTAGTTCCATACGTTGACTACTGTCATGGATTCTAGTCTCCGAGATACAGCAGACATCGACATGCAACGAGTCTAACGTTCGTGCGAGAGCGGCCTGCTGACCTATCTGTTTAGCGTGCGAACGTTGAAGGCACCTATATTAATTCGCATTCTAGGTCTAAGCAAGGGACGAGGGAGGCCTGAAGCTGAAAGGCAAGAGACGGAACTTACCGGCTCAGTGTTACTACAGTTAGCTACATCTGTTGTGGGACCTGTAGAGTAATTATCAGAAATGGAGGTCGGGAGGGGCCTGAGAGCTAAATTTGATAGGACAGTGGGGGAGGGGTCAGCAGTAGCATGATTTCGCCTATCCACCCTGCTGTATGCAGCAGATAGGGCGACCCGGTTTATACTGCGAGACGGCCGATGCAGTATGGATTTATTGTTGTTGTGAATATTCATGGTTGTGTGTGGGCTGAGATACTGCCAGGACGCCCAGACCTAGACAGGAGAACGATTAGGGTTCTCAACCAAAGCCTTTGGCTCAAAAGCCTGTACCGCAAGGCAGCGGTTGGGTGGCAATGTACCAGAACTGGTACTTTTTCCGGAAAAAGATGCCAACCTTCTTCCAACCCCCAACCTGGAGGACCAGGAGACTGGTTTGTCAGACCTCTACCCATTGGCCTGCCTGGTATGAGTGACTCTATCGGTGTGGTGATCACACCGTCCAGTTTAGCCCAATAGGTCATCGAGAGACTGAGTCGTGTGGGGCACAACCCGCGAGACCAACCCGACCAACAATAACTAACCTCGTGATGAATAACTGCATTTTCCTGCACTACGTATTCTACTCATCTTACACCTTACACCAATCGGCCGGGGCATCAGCAGTTTGGTGCGCAGAAAACAACCTAAGAAGGGACAAATAAAGGGGATTAACAGCTCGCGAGTGTGAATGAATGTTTTTGCCTGGTTCTATAAAAAAACATTAGAGATCCGAAAAGAGTGAGTTGTCGCACAAAATTTTGGCTGCAACAGTTTAAAAGTATTGAAGTGAGAAGAAGTATTAGAGTAAAGGAATCGTGCACAGCAAACTGTAATATGACGCGATAGATATTTTAAGAAGTCAGCAAAGAATAGGGAATTCTTCGAAAGATTCGGAAAGCAGTAAGTGAACAGTGCGTAAAGTATATTGGAGCACACGTGCAATGAAAAGCATACTGATCAGATGAAGCAGAACAGAAATATGAAACAGGACGTCATAACATTAAAAACTAACTTTTGTCATCGAACGGTAGGCAGGCTTCAGTAATGCGTCAAGCATGCGAACCCGGCTTACGAACAGATCATCACCATCATCCAAAATGACGTCATATCACGTGAATGATGCGCAGTAACAGATTCTACAAACTGCGTATCACATTGCAAGCGAAAAACATCATACCATTTGGACCTAGTACTACTCAGTTGTAGTGTCGTACGTTCTGAGTTAACCATCTGAATTCAGGCCCCATGATTGCTTGTGCTAGTTACAGTTGGTATCGAAGCGTACGCCATTAATTAAATGATTAATCCGGATCCCACTCCGTCAAAGCACGTCTCGTGATTTCAATAATAAGGCTAATTCGTGGACATCACATTCCCGGAAAACTGGAGTCTGTCACGGTCACTAACACCGTATAGGTGCGTATACCCAGCCAGTCAACCATAACGACTTAATCTACATTTTAGATGTATGAAGCGAACAGCGTGCAACATTGGCGGTGTGCAGACTGAGCCAGAAAAACAATAACACTAACACAATATATTCTTAAATCTCCAATTTACGTCCTAGTGCCAATCTCTATCTCAAAAGGAATGAGACACAGTACGAAAATCTTAACAACAGGCCAAGTAACGTTAAAGGCAAGTTTAAAGAAAAGCGTCCGGTTGTTCCGTTTGAGTACGTACTACTGCCATAGCAAGTGATGTAGTACGAGCGGTTCAAAGCATGACAAACCGACAAAACATTTTAGTTCATAAGTTTGTTATAACTCGCACCCAAAAAATGCAAGCCTGTGTTTGCGCGTGGTGTTGATGGTAAGTTGGTGGGCGTAGCAGGGGTAACCAGTCACGGACATTGCATCACCATCGTTGGAATGATGGATACCACTAATCGTATGAGTCTGAATGAATTTAGTCAACTGATACCACCAGTAGCATAGGCATGCACCGTCGTTCGATAAAAAAAAGGAAAAACAGACTGTGTACAGTTTTCAGAAGTTGTTTGATTTACACAAGAGATGTACCCAACATCTTTTTACAACCATCGTCATCTCTGAAGCCTCTGTGTGATGCAATGGAAATACCGCATCAGTAACAAAAAATTTCGCTTGTTATTTCGTTGTGGATAAATTATGCTGCCGGCTGCAGACAGCTATCACTTGTGACAGGTGCTGCTGGCTCGGTCGAGTCTAAAGTATATCCACCCATCAGGGGCCATGTCATGACGTTGACATGCGCTGTCAGACTGGAGGCGGCGGTCAAATAAGCAGCGTGTAGGGTGGATTCGAAACACGAAGGCTAAGACCGCAAAAGCTTACTCCTATACGGCGCGAACGATATTGCAGTTGGAGTACACCAGTAAACGATCGCTTAAGTTAGATATGATCGGAAGTGCAGTCAACAATATTTGTACCGAATCCGCGTTGCCTTAAATAACCGTTCTTCCCATTTGCGAGTTTTTACTCGATATGTCTTTCGCCTTCCATTCGCCGTGGTATTGAGAAAGTGTAAACATTTTAAGTCAAACTATTCGAGGATCATTTGCTTGAAGACGTTGAAGGATGAAATGCAAATCGATGATCGGTGTTTTCGCTGATATACCACATTTAGTGACACCGCCACCTAACACCTTTGTTTTCTGATGTCCCGAACAGATCCAACCTTCAACAGATATCCAGAGAGCAGTGTTTATCCTCAGACAACGGCCTGCAGTAGGTGTTGGGATACGTATACAATCCACCTAGTGTTAGCATACACGAATGTTCCTATGTATACCTTTTATTTCACTTAAGTCTGTCCATTGCCGTCCGTGAACCGAACGTAACCGCAATACGAGAAAGTGAAACATGAACGCGGATGAGAGATGGAACAGAATAGCGCATTGCAAACGTACAACAAAACGTCCAACCGGCTAACTGAGTACAGCTCGCAGATAAACCTAGCCCTATGCCTGTTTGTGTGACACTAGTAAATTCTATCGACCAGGCTGACGGTGTGGCAGTGTATATCTATCTTAAGGTTCCGATATTTGATCATTCAATCGTATCTGGTGAGGTCAATCGCGCAGGGGTCAATACAGTCGACTCTGAAGTTATGAAAGGAGAAAAACTGTAGAATATTGGCTTTTCCAAAGGGGCTAACCGATAGGCCCATTGGATGTGAGATAGCTGAGATCAATCGAGTTAAGTTCAACGTATGGAAAACAAAACATTAATCACTATTGATAAATGGATTGAGAATAACACAACGTTATGAGCAAGTTGTAATACTCTACGTTTCAACCACCTCGGGTGGCCTTCCTCAGGAGTGTTGTAATCGTTGTGTTATTCTCAATCCATTTATCAATAACATGTTAAACACGACGCCCAAACTGTTTGACTTCATTCGTACTAAATTTGGTGCGGATATCTTACAATTAATCACCACCAATCATCAACAGAGAAAGAAGACATGTTGCGATATGTTGGCATTTCGTTTACTGTCATCAGTCGCAGACGTAAAACTCATATATGACAGACAAACAGAGGCAGACAGGATATGGGTACGCATACAACCACATAACGCATTATGTCATCAACACCAAGGCAACCCAATGAGTTGTTTAAACTAACGGGGTAGGCTTCAATTTTTGTGCTTGATGTCGTTTACTAAATGATCTACTTTGAATGGTAAAAGTAGAAATACATCTTTCGTCGGCGCTGTTCAAACTGCCTCATTGCACTTGGTCAATACAGTGCGAATGTCTATGAACTTTTCAGGATATCCATTTAACAGTAACGATGTTCACGGCAACTCTTGTTATATCTGCAGTTTGTAGTTACTACAATAAACAACATATTTTGTAATCGCATTTCGTAGGTAATCCTGGGTTTTTTTTAATCTACTTTTGTTTTAGTCAAGTTAATAATTTGTAATATCCGTCCCGGGGCTAAAATCACAACTCGCTCCGTGCCCCGCTAGCTTGACGTGTTTCTCCATACGCCCTCTTATTCAGGGTGAATATCAATACACAGGGGTCAACGCGAAAGTCATGGTTTTCATTATTGTTCGATAGTGAAAACTGATTGGGTATTATTCTGTTGGAACGTTCCAACAAGTTTATCAGGGGTGTAAACAATAGGTCCATGACCAAACCCCGCTTGTTATGCTATCGGGGCGAAGCTGGAGAACTGAAGATATTGTCCGCCCCATGTTGCTTTGCGATGGACCGATCGCTGTAATGTCCCATCCTCACGCCTAGTGATGAGTACATCTAAGAAAGCTAAACTGCCGTTTGATTCCGTTTCGTGAAACAAGGACAGGTTCTAGCAGAAGTCAGTTGGCAAGTAGGTCCGTTTGAAATCAATCTTTGATGTACTTCAAGGTCTGGAATCCAGCTGACTTGTCGAATCGATGACAAATACACATACTTCTTTTAACCTCCTGGCTGACGTTCCCGGTTAGGCTGGGGCAGATTTAACTCTTCGCGGATTGGTGAATTGGACTTCAGCGATCAATGTGCTCAATAAAAGCGACGTACTATCATCACCGCTGACATTCATGTCGAAAATGATAACAAGGGAAGAAACGGGATAATACATAGAAATTCGGGTCTAGACACTTGACACTGGGTCAACACCATCTCAAACAAAAAATCGAATTGCGTGTGACAATCGGACAGCAGCTGTGGTTTTGCCCTTCTGTGTTATCCATTTTGACCCCATCGACAACCTAGCCATGCAACCACATCATTCATTACATCGAATCCGGTTACTACCTCCCTTAACATCATCCCCTACATAAACTAGGAGTCCAGACAGACTCAGAGGGAAAAAATTATGGCCAGCCCAAGCGTTTTTATTTATGTATACCAAATCACTATAAGCACATATTACACTTTATGTCAGTCGTCTGCTGGATTCGTATAGAGTGACTGGTGCGACAGCCGACTAACTGGTCCATTGGTGTATAGTCCATATATGTGGGTCTGTACACCAATAAAGATTAGGCAAAACCGATCCACTTAATCTCCGCTGTGAAACATCTGTTTTGGCATTAGTCTGTTGTTGCTACCCGAAGCGAGCGGCTTGAGGCAAGCACCGGTGATGGAAATTTTTTTGACGATTTACATCTTCAGCAATGAACGCTCACGTTCCGTAATCATACAATACCACTGCCTACACTGTAGCTACATACAGGCTTCCTGTAGGTGTCAGATAAATTCTGAGATGTCCCAAATCAAGGAAGACAACCCGAGCAACGAAGATGCTAGCACCCACTGCAGTGCTAATGTCTCGGATGATAGTGATACAGCTTCAGGAACATGCCGTCCAACTATCACAACTTTGTTATGTAACACTGAAAAGACAGTAACACAGGAGTCTCGCAGAACCACAGACTTTAGGACCGTAACCGTATTCCGAAACATTTGGCAGAGCCTAAAACTATTTGTGTTGTCCAAAAGTTGCCAGACAGCAAGATCTTGTGATCAACAAAAGCAGGACCAATCAGCTCCCTACCAGTCAAGAGATGCACGCCGACATTTTAAGAGCGCCATGGAAAGTCCTTCGGCATTGCATCTTAAACCAAAGTGAACGAGAACGGAGAAAAGTGGAGAGTTTGACAAAAAGTCTCGAATTAGCTGAATAGTTCGTCACAGACTATAACCAACAGCACGTTGACGTAAATGACCAAGACAAATCTTGTCAAGGAAAAGCATAAAGCGATTCGTCGAATTTCACGCATTCTTATCAAAGAGGAAAGCGGCCGTTATCCGCCCAGTAGACTGTTGTAAATCTTGACTTACACCACTCCGACAACGTCCTCGAAATCCACACAAGGTCGGCACGCCCTCGTTCTCGAACGGCCGCGGCCAAAGCGCCTTCATCAGTGAATTAGCTACAGCACCAAGAGCTGTGCCCAGAAAAATGCTCACACAAGAAGTGATCAATTACGGATATTCATTTGCATGCGGTGGTCGTCTTGGCTCTCAACTGAAAATGCGTTCGATTGAGCATCCATTGCAGTGCGAGACATCCTTCGATGGATTTCCATAAACAAGAAAAGTGTCGTTTTAGTATCCACTTTGCGTCAATCAGAAGGGTAAACGTTAGTATACGCATTCACAGAATCAACTACCCAACGAAGTTGAGTGATCCACTACGGCGACCTTGTGGCGTCCACAAAACGTACTGTAACAATCCCTGCTACTTGTTTGCAACTTTCATTTGGCCAACGCATGTCTACAATCAGTGTTTAAAAATGTAATCTTTTTTTGAAGATAACCAGCCGTTTGACTTTTCTCTACTCGTTGTGTACTAATTTTGGGAGATGAAGGCCGACAGAGACTACGATCTACTTCAACGCACTTCCGGGACCACTTGTGGTGGCGTTTCCAAGTTTATAGGACTGCTCCTGTTAACTATGAAATGTCTTACCACTCAGTGTGACATGAGGGATTTTGTACACATACAAATGAATTCCATGTCAAGCGTACATCTCTTAACCTAACAGCGAACTAGTCACTGACATAACATGAGGCACGCGACTGAATGCAGATGTCCACGACCGTTTGCATCCTCCATCGTGAAGTCACATTTTAAAAACAAAGTAGCTAAACTTAAGCTTCCAGGATACAAGTTAAACGAAGTGGCTAACATTAACGAGTATCCCAGTTGCTTCAAACACACAAGCTCTTCTTCTCGCGCTTACATATTGCTGACGCGGCTTCTCAAGCAAATGAACTTACCAAGAGCTTTGTAATTTCATTACCAATATAGGAATTTGTGATACTTCAGCCGTCTAAAAGAAGCATATTGCATATGGAGATGATACACCGAATCCCGAGTTGGGAATTATGTTGAATACCGCTGCCATTATCTGGGCCGTTTGAACTGTTTCAGACGTTCTGTCATCAGCACAGTTAAAGTCGCTCCGAATTCTATCGAGTAGAGAGTTTATGTCGACGGTCCATGGTTGTCCGAAACGATCCTCCAATAACAATGAAACGATAATAAAAAGAATAGTCATAAGGTAGACGGCTTTCGGTCGTAGATCTGATAGGAAGTTCTCTTCAACCGGCAGCACAGTATGAGCACTGAGTACCGACAGTAAGTTCAAATGCTCGCCAAGTATATTCCTGCAGTAAAGCGATTCAAAGAGTACCCGTGGACTTGACCACGGATGCAGCGTCGTACCCAAGAATAACGGTTGTCGTTTGTTGGTGTGATACATGACGCCGTTTCAGAATTTTACAAGAACGAATAAGCTGACCGATACCTCTGCATTGGACGAAATACTGTTTCCTTGGCGACAATCGGTGAACAAAATACAATAGAAGACCACTCACTACAAGGACAAAGTTGCCTCCAGTGTTTTACAAGAACTTTTGACTTCGTTTTCGAATATCGGAAACACTACCAACTGTCTATACATTAGAGAAACCTCAGTCATCCACGTCAGGTAATATAACCGAGATAAAGCCTTGGTTGATGTCATACTAATTTCACTTAAGATTACAATTACAAAAAAACTTGGGTGGGAGGCCAAACTGCTTTGGGGGCCAAGTGTAACCACAAGGAACCGTAGGCAAATGTGAGTTTAGGTCTACCGCAAATCAATATACCACACCGTAGTCACGTGGTCGCAACATCATGGAACCAAGAAGCCTCCAACAGTGCTGACATGCGGGCTACCCAAAACAACCGCTCACAAATACGCCCTCCATATTCTAACGCACAATGGTTTTAAACTGTCACGTCTGGGGACTCTCCTACAAAACAGCCTTTAAAGGCGATATGAACAACCGAGTCAAAAGCTGTCTTTAGGTTCAAAGAGGGGCGGAGAAACTAGTGTGCGCACCAAATCTACCAGTTCAACTGGCTCTTTGTTTTTGGTTCAGACAACCCCGCACTACTGTCCAATCATGAACAAGGTTAATACGTCTACGGTTGTCATCATGTTCTGACACATCTTGAAAACGAAAATCATTACTGACGAGCAACTGTCATCAGACACTTTCACGTCAATTTAGCTATGTGATGAATTTAGGTTTTAACCAGTTACACGTATCTGACCAGGATATCACAACCAGAAGCAGGTAAGACAAGGAAATATCACAAACATCAAAAGAACCAATAGATGCATGATTTATTTGGGAAAGAGCATGGCAACACCAGCACCACCGACCACCATCAAAGGTACTCGTTGTTCTTCGGAAAGGTACCGCTGAAACCAGCTTCAACGACACTGCTTGCAAGCATCAAACCCATCAAGCACTGACCACCAGACTGTCGTTTCCAGTTTAGCGCAACATATGCAAATGGGGCTTGTGGTTTGGTATAAGTAAAGCGTGACCGATTAAACGGAACGTAACTAGTGTCGTAAGTAAATGGCAGTCTGCCACTCTGAAGACACATCAGTGACCCCCCAATCAATCATTGCGATGTGTTCCCACCATAAAACGCTTGAGAAAAAACGGTGAGCAAAACCAACAACCCAGTGAACACTCTGCAAGCCAGTTGATCAAGTCTCGCTAACATACAGAGGGACCATTAGATGAAATTCACTGCAGAAGTGACCTTCCCAAGAAAAATTATTCTGAGACTATAGGTCAGTAAATGTCATCCGGACGTTTCCCTCAAAAGTTGTGATCCTAGTAGAGTCCAACAGCACTAACGATTCTCAAGGAAGATGAAGTCACTGATCAATGGAAATAGTCCATGAAAAAAGGACGGTTTTGCAACCTCTCGCATTGTTCCAGTGAAAAGGTAACATAAATCCAAAAAACTGGATCCATCGAGCGAGCTAAGAAAGATGTGTGAACAAAACAGGGTGAAATCGCCCGCACCTGAGAGTTTCCGATCATGCAGTCACAAACAGACTGGATCACGACGCGGTATGACGGCTTACACAACTTGACAACTCACTGGGACAGATTGTCAGACAGACCAATGGGTATAAATCTGATGAAGCACCACCGTCATCCTACTAGACAGCAACACATCGGTGTTCCTCACTTATGGTTAATTGTTAGGAGGTGCATCTCTGACGAAACATTCAAAGCGAATCAAGTTCCATCGGTCGAACTATCAAGCTTCGGGATCGTTTGATCTGTATCACTCCACTTGTAGTGTCCACGGTTACAGTCTGTAATTCATTCTTGTACTTTTGTACATGCTGTTTTGTGAGCTTCATCTGTACACTTGTTTGAAGGTATCACCATCATCTTTCTTAATTTAACTGTCAACAAGAATAAGTGGGAGTTTCCACGCACCGTCTGTGTCTTCTCCTTCTGTGTGGTTTTCTGGCTGGTGAAGTAATTGCACGGTGAAATTTCTTAGCTCCGCGTATCTACCGATCTACTAACGCTCAACGTTCGCCCACTTCCGCTGCGTGTGCAATCATCTATCCGACGTTGTCCGAACATGCCCTCTGGCGCCAGTCTTCTCTTGTGTGGTGACCTTTTCAATTCAAAGAATCCTATTTGTGAGTGCTTCAGACTGAGTTTTTACCGGTACCCCACTTTTACTGAGACGCTATCCGTCTTACTCGTACGCATACCTTTTGCACCTATTCGTTGTCGTTACAGCTGTTCTTTGGTGTTATCATATTCTGGTCATTTTTATCATTTGATTGATTAACAGATTAATGATTCGTTCTAACTAGACCGACAGCCATTTATGACCGGCTTGTCTGATTCACTCTGAGTCTGACTGCCATATAAATGATTGTCTCGACTGATTGCCTTGCGTCTTGTTGGTCATGTACGTTAATCGTTTCGCCCTATATAGTTACAGCTTCCGTGTGCACATTCTGACTCGTTCTCCCATATAAACGGCATTACCACGTCTCCAGTTATTCTCGGATTTTGGGTCAGACGACTAAGCGCACAATAAAAGTGACGATCCAATAGCTGGCGATTTCCGGTGCTGGATACGTAACTACTAATTAATAATAATAATAATAATAATAATAATAATAATAATAATAATAATAATAATAATAATAATAGACAGCAATACATCAGTGGTTCACACTGATGCTTAACTGCCACACAACCACGAAGAAAAAAGAAAAAAACTTATACAGGAAGAAGAGAAGAAAAAGAAAACAGAAGGAAGAAGGGGAAGTGGGCCTAACTACTAAAATAAGCTACGTGTACAATTCAAACAAAATAAAACATCAAAGACGTCTATCACCTTGAAAAACAAACACCAACACGGCTTTAAGTGAAAGTAAGGCGTCATCAGCAAGACAGCTTCCTTACGTCTCAAGCCACCGACTCTGTGAGTCACGAGGGCCGCCAGCCCGGGAGACGAACCCGACCTACAGTAGCCAACCCCTTCGTAAACGATTTCATTTGTCTACGCCAGGTCATCATCTGTCCATCTCGCACTACTGCACCAGTTGGCCCAGCATCCGCAAGGAATGCTCGATGTTGCAGAAGACTAGCTGGCATCCTTAGCACATGACCTAACCATCTCAGTCTGTGCAAAAGTAAGGAGTGAACAAAGAACTCGTTTGACAATCAGTGCCAAACACCCGCTTCCTAACCTCCTCGTTGCTTACTCGCTGGTGCCACCCGATACGAGCGATTGAACGCAGACATCGGTGGTCAAATACCTGGAGACGGTTCACGTCCTCTACCCTGAGTGGCCAGGTTTCGCTGCCGTAAAGTAATACGGCCCTCACTGTTGTTTGATATACACGACCCTTAAGCTTTAGGGAAATACCTCTCTGTCGCCATAGGTGTCTTAGATTAGCGAACACCGCCCTAGCCTTGGAAATACGCGCTTCTATTTCATTCCCTACACCTCCGACGCCACCGCTGATGCAGCTTCCCAGGTATATATGACGACAGCAACGTGTCAACAACCTCCATGGACTTATCTAAATTAAAATATCTACGTGATGATCACAACAATCTTGCAGAAGCACTTTGCATTTTGAGGCTGCAAAGCGCATTCCGAAGTACTTAGCAGAACGCGAAATAGCGTCCAGTGTTGTTTGTGCCGTTTGAAAATTGTCGAACAGCAATACCTTATCGTCAGCATAATCAAGATCAGTCAGTCTTTCACCATGGATAGGAGGTACACGCACGGCATCACTTTGAGGTGCCGAGACAGTCTCCAATTATTTACAGTCTATGAACAAAATGAAGAAAAAATGTGTTGGATGAAAGGGGAACCCAAACGGCCCTGTTGGACGTACGCCGCTCTTGGTTGCTGAGAACTGTAGGACAGTCTTCGTGAACCCCTAAACTGAGGCTGAAATGTATGCAGGAGAGTGAGTTAAGCGCCGACAGTATGCTCACATACTTGTCGGTATACCCCTACGTTTCAAGCGACGACTCTAAACGTGTAGAGCTAGATTCGGTCCACCCGCAATCATAACGCACCTTATATTGAGGAAGATTATCGGCGATTGTTGGCCGGCGGTACACATGACGCTGCTCCAGAATTTGACGAAGGGTAAAAATGTGATCTATACAACCCGCCCAGGGCGAAACCCTGCCTGTTCTTCCCTAATGTTTACAGCCTCCCCAAAACATGCTATGTTGTATGTCGAACTGACAGTACGAATATAATTTGATGCTAGAACCCTTGAAATGACTGGGGTCAAACTAATCCCTCTATGGTTTTCGCAAGAGCCGCGGGATCCTTTCTTAAATATGGGAACTATTATCGAGTGACCCCAGCACGGAATGCCGTATGCGATCATCCGTCGTCCAGACTAGTTGAAAACAAATCTGAGTACAAGATCTGAGTCTTACCGTAACGCCTGTCCACCTGCTTTGAAAAGTACCGGCACGAGATCATCTGGGCCAACAACCCCATTATGACTGAGAGCCGAAAGGCAATTGCGAACCTCAGTCTCAGTGGTTCCAAATCTACCGACTAGGGTGCTACATCAAAGTGTTGTGGGACGCAAACGGTTATTAGGAAAGCAGCAGGCCAACTAAATTGACCCTCAAAGTGTTCCGCCCAACGCTCTAACCTTCTGGACTTATTACAGACTAGTGTACCATCTACCTCGCTGATAGCTTCACTGACCGACTGGTCGCCTGAGGAATACCAGCGACGAAATTCAGTCTAAACGAGTCTGTCGATGTCTCTTCTGAGTGAATAGCGTGTTCCATTTTCCTTAATTTTTCACTAACAAGCCTCACATTCAGCCTGTAGACTACATGTTCAGTTTCTACGGATATCTATTTCTAAGACTTGTTATGGTGGTAAACAACCAGGAAGGAACCTTCGCATCTGGCTTCCCAACGACTCCAGGTGATGTTCATCTAGAAATCAATGTTTGTATTACCCCATGTACCCCTTTGTGCCGCAGGCTACTAGCTACTTTCGCTTTCTGAAATGGCCTGTGAGATTTGAGTCCAGCAGCTATTAGGGTCTTCGGAGTGAGTACCACTAAGGCAGCTTTCTAAGCTGGTTTGGTAATTATGCCTAACCGATGGTAAAGCCAGTTTCTCAACAGCTAACCGTTGCTGTCGGTGGGGTCGTTGCCCAGCAAAAGTAAGAACAAAACGGCAACGTACCAACGCATGATCTGAATCCAAGTACGTGCTCCAATAAGAACGACAGTCTTGAATGGAACCCCGCCACCTATAACTAACGGCTATGTGGTCTATCTGAGACCAGGCCTGATTCGGAGAAGGCGGGCGCCAAGTATAGCATTGACGTGCACGATGCCTAAAACCAGTACTGGCTAAAAATAGCTTATGCTCAGCGCACAGCTGCAACAATCGCCCACCATTATCTGATCGATGTGATGCTATCCCAAACCTACCACCTAAACGAGATTCGGCTTCACCAAGGCGACCGACCTGGGCATTCATATCTCCGGCCAAAACGACTATATCAGAGCCACGTGTCGACCGAAGGAGAGTGGCCAGATCCGAGTAAAATGCGTCCTTGACGCCGATGTCACTACAGTCAGTAGGAGCATAAGCAGACAATGAATAAATTTCTGAAAGTTTTGCGTCTAGAGCTGGTTTTAACAGAACCTGCCAAGCGGACGGCACAAAGTCTACTGTTAACAGGAATCCAATCTACTAATGCGGCTGCGGCCGTCGTGCTGAGAACTATACCTACCCCAGCCTGACCTGTAACAGCGGCTGTGGAGTCACCCGAAGTGTATAACCAGTATCGGGTAGACAATGCGGGTGCTGTTAGTTCCATACGTTGACTACTGTCATGGATTCTAGTCTCCGAGATACAGCAGACATCGACATGCAACGAGTCTAACGTTCGTGCGAGAGCGGCCTGCTGACCTATCTGTTTTAGCGTGCGAACGTTGAAGGCACCTATATTAATTCGCATTCTAGGTCTAAGCAAGGGACGAGGGAGGCCTGAAGCTGAAAGGCAAGAGACGGAACTTACCGGCTCAGTGTTACCACAGTTAGCTACATCTGTTGTGGGACCTGTAGAGTAATTATCAGAAATTAGGAGTTTTTCGGTAAAAATGATGTCCATGCCTTGCTTCCTGAAACCTTAAAATTGGAGGACTAGGAGACTGGTTTGTCAGACCAATACCTATTGGTCTGCCTGGCATGAGTGATTCTATCGGTGTGGTGGCCACACCCGTTTCCAGGTTATACCGCAGTAGGTCAGTCGGAATGCGCAGCCGTCAACACAACGTGAAGGTTCAGTCTCGTTGTGACTTTGTAATACAACGGCCCCACAAGATTGCCATAGGTTACAAGAAGGCGTAAACGTATTTTCAGTGGGCATACACAATATATAAGTCGTGTTTTACAAACCACTGTTCGGCAAGCAGAACAGTAACTTAGAGGTGACTCACGTGACTGCATCATCTGGTTCACTGTATAGACATTCGTAACGGGAGAAATGTGTTACCACTTGTAACACTTCTGCTTCACCAGATCACTGTTCACATTGGTATAAACAATGTACTATGATCAGCAAAAACTAGAAGTACTCTTTTGAAAATTGAAAATTCGTGTTATTCAGAAACAGTAAAAAACTTACGGTCAACCAACTGCGATTGAAACACTTCAATACAAATAGAAACAAACTTATCATAAGGATCAAATTATTGAAAAGTGTATGCAAGTTATCCGCTGACATTTATTACAGACACAAATTTAATCCATGGTGTATACCATTAGTTGTCGCAAACGTACCTTGGTAAAACACTGCTGGGACTTCTGATTAACAAAAATGGAATTGTTATAGACCTTGTTTCAT
>LOND01000439.1:25858-38837 GCA_014220965.1 Paragonimus kellicotti
CTTATTCTCAACCGATCGTCTTCGGTTCGCTCGACCCTACAAAAGTGCACAGTTAGGACACTCAGGGGACCCTCATGGGAAATTCAGGGGACGGTCGTGTTGGCTGGGTAATCTGATGGAAGGGAACAAAACACTAATCTAACAACTCAAGTAAGTGAGAATCGAACAACACTTCCAAACGGGCCCTAGAAGAGCAGCTAACAACCTCTAATGGAAAGTCGTTCCAGTGGTTGATGACCCTGTAAGAGAAGAACTGTTGCCTAAGGAAGGTTCGGGGTCGAAGCTCATGGAGCTTTTTGTCGTGACCCCTCCGACTGTTATCGACTAATGGGGTTAAAGAATTGATTCACGAGTTCTGCGCTAAAGAAAACGTGCGTAGGAATTAAGTCACCGCGGAGTCTTCGAAACTCAAGTGGGTAAAGATCAAGAATTTCAAGACGAGACTCGTAGGAGAAATGCCGCAAGCCAGTGACCATTTTAGTGGCTACTCGCTGGACACGTTCGATGGTGAGTATGTCCTTTTTCAAGCCGGTGTATACGGCTTGATTAGCATACTCAAGCAGTGGTCGTATGTAGACCCCGTAGAGCGACTGAAAGACATGCCTGTTTATGCGGGGGAAGGTTCTTTTTATCAGCCCAAGAGTCCAAAATCCCTTTTTAGCGGCCATCTGATGGTGATGAGAAAAAGATAAACCGGTCAACAGCCAAATCCCTAGGTCTCTTTTGAGGTTCAGAACACTGAGGTATTGCGGCGAGCAGACATGAACGAGATGGAAGCCATGCTGATGCTGAATCAGCTTCGTTGGCTGGGTCACGTCCGTCGGATGGGCGATGACCGTATTCCGAAGCAGCTTCTGTATGGACAACTGAGATCAGGTAAGCGAAATCCTGGTGGTCAAAAGCGGAGATACCAGGATGCTGTGCAGGTGAGTCTTTCACGTTGTAAAATTGATTTCAGATGTTGGGAAGACTTAGCGTTGAACCGGACGGTCTGGAGGAATACGATTCGGACGAACGTCCGCGAGTTCAACGAGCAGTTATTACGCGGCCGAGAACGGAAGCGCGCGGTACGCAAAGGAACCATCGGTGCCATAGGTCGTGGAGCTGTAATTTATCCGCAGGGAACAAAATCTGTGAATATCTGACAGTATTCCGGTGGTATCGTTCTGAATTGGAAAAATCGCTGGTTTTCGTGACAGAACCGGTCACGAGCGTTGAAATGTTTGTTTTAGTCGACCGGTAATTCGTTTGTCCTTCATTTAGCGCGGATATTGAAAATATTAATGGTGGGTGTTGTGACGGTTGATTGATAGTTGACCATCCTATGTTGATGAATGATGTAATATGTTTGGTTTTAGGTTATGGATTATATACAGGGCTTCAAAGATCTATTCGAGGATCGGGAGTTTTCTAGTTTCAAGGAATTTATAAGTTGTTTACAGAAGTACATGAAGGACCACCATGCTTTGTACGTCCTTGGTTCTAGCAAAAAATCAAGCAACGGACGCTTGAAGTATGACAATGTGAGTGTGAGTACTACTGAGGTTACGTGGTAGATGGCGTATCGGTGTATCAAATACAAGCGACGTAGGAGTGAAAGTCGTGGATTACGACGTGTTTAGTGAGTTGAGTTCACATATTTTTCATTGCATAGTTCTCGTGATACATGCTGCCAATCACGCTTCAACGTCGTGAGGAGAAAAACCATGTTGGTTGTGAGCTCTTTCACATTGGAGCACAACCACGACCTAACTGCTTTCCTGTACGATGCGCATCCAACAAATCGTCGGCTCACTGCAAGTGAAGTGAGCGATTCCAGGCATTTATTCCAGTACAATACTCCAACTGCTGAGTTGAAGCAGTATGCTGCGGATGTCTACGGCAAGTACATAACGACCATGGATATCTGCAACATCCGTCATAGGTTGAAGCCTCCGGCAATAAGTGAGTGTGTGTTGTGTACATTGATGTCGTAGAAAATCTGCCTCAAATTCTTACTCACATAGAAGAACTGGCCCACGATTATGTTAAATATCTGTTGTTCCCAGTTTCCAGGTGTTGATGATTATACAACCTCTCATTTAAGTCAGCTGTCAGCAACTATTTCATGGATTATTGAATGCACAAGTTGAAGAAAAATGATTCACAACTCATATTACGCACGTTCATCATTTAATCGTTGCTAAAATCCTTTTATCAACCAAATCATATCAGCTATCGCGTCTACATATTTTTTATCAAAATATCGCGATTTGCTAACGTCCTCAAAATACATTTTTAACACATTAAAACAAAATCATTTCCTACAACAAAATGGGCATATTTTAGGCATTCTACAAAATCCGTCCATTGCCATTATGACTATGTTACAACCTCACATATTAACGGTCTACCTAAGTGAGCATTCGCTCCCTGCGGATAGTTTTCAGCGGCCTTGGTGATGACTATATGGCGTTGCGATGTGTGCGGCCGTGAATGCGCTGGCCGCCTCGGATTAGTAGGTCACCAGCGTACTCATAGTGCACCGTCGGCGAAGAGACGACGAGTACGATAGGCTGAGGTAGGTCATATCAGTATATCCATTTTATCTCTGTTAATGATTGCATCGACCAAGACTATGGTCGTTTGGCAACTAATCCGCTTCTCTTTTCAGAAACTTGGGTGTCTGCGGTCTTCTACCCATTCTTATCTTCAGCTTTGTTGGTGTATTGTATGATGAATGGTTTGCCTGTTCTTTTCGTAGTCCACTCTGAATCCTGTTTTTCATTCTTATCCTCTCTGGAATGCAGGAACATACATTCGTATACTGAAATGCTTCTTGTATTACATTTTACATATCTTTCTTCTCAGTTTAGATCTTGTCATTGTAGTCTCTCTCTGTTTATTTTCCGAGAGATAAGGGTTTCCTTTTCCTGCTAGCCATTCAATTGGCTAACCAGCTGGACACAAAGGCCTCACTCACACACCTACTGGTCTTATTCCTTCGGGTTTACACCGGATACGTGGTGTGTGAGTGGAACCACAAGTGGTGCAGCGCAAGCCACTTGGGGTGATGGTTTGAAGCGCAGGCGTCCTCTGGCTTCGGTCACTGTGACAGGCTAATCCGTTTCGGATGCATTTTTAAGGTCAACTTTCGCGATATCTATTACACTTTGTGCACCATGTATCACGAATAGGTTCCCGGAGTCTCCTCCGAGCGACATATGCGCACACTTGCTGTCGTTTAGAGGGAGACTCCAGTCATCTGACCAGCACTTAATACGGTCAAGGTCAATCTGTAATGCACTGGGATCACAAGCATTCCAGATTTTTAAATCATCAGCATAAAGGAGGGCGTTGCTAGAAATAAGGTCAGGAAGGTCATTGATGTATATTAGAAACAACAACGGACCGAGTACGGATCCTTGAGGAACTCCAGCGGAGATCGGAGAAGGAGAAGAAAGGTCCGATCCGGTTTTTACTCTGAAAGTCCTGTTGCCAAGAAAGGATGTAATCCAGCGGAGAACCTCTCCTTGGATGCCATAAGCTTCTAGTTTATGTACAAGAGGACCGTTTTAGACACAGGCAAAGTCGGAAGAAGATAGCATCCGAGATATGGCCATTGTCTTTGGCGTCTGTCAGGCTATCCATGAAGATTAGCATATTGGTTATGCATGACCGGTCGGGAAGAAAGCCATGCTGGGTAGAGGAGAAAAGGTTATTGGAGAAGAAATGCTTAAGGATGGCGCGTTTTAACAGACGCTCCATTACCTTGCACGGGATGCTGGTAAGGCTGATCGGCCGGTAACTAGCAGGGGAGTGACGATCGCCTGCCTTAAAAATAGGTGTGACAATGGCCTCTTTCCATGCCTCCGGAAGAGTGCTGGTCCGAAGTGTCTGTTTAAACAAACCATGGAGGGGCACCGCCAAACCAAGGGCCGCTTCTTTGAGGATCCGAGGATGGATCCCGTCTGGTCCCATTGCACTATAAGGATTGATCTTAAGCAGGAGATCCTGAACGTCGAGCACAGAGAATTCAGCTGTTAGGAGTGGACATTGGAAATTTCTCCGCGGGAGAATCGGATGCCAGTTTGGCGGGACCACATTGTAAACTGCTGAATAGTATTCTCTGAACGTCTCAGCAACCACCTGGGGGTTGGAGGAGGTTTCCCCGTCGGGAAGCCGCAGAGAAAGCGCCGAGGGCTTAGTTTTTCTCTGGCGGCGCATGTACTTGAAGAGAAAATTCTTATTCTCGCGGGCTATTAGTAGGATCTTTGACTGTATCCGTTGGGTGTGTTGACGGATTTCCCGCTTGCACCTGTTTCGTACAGAGCGGAAGGCGTTTAGATCCTCCGGCTTGCCCGTTAGCTTCTGCTTAGAGAATAGACGGGAACGTAGGTCAAGAAGACGACGTATGTTCCACGGAAGCGGTGAGCGAGAGGAAAACTTCATAGTTTCCAACGTGAAATGCCCCATCAGCTTCGTGAATGGCAGCTTTGAAAGAAAGGTAGTTTGAGTTCACTGAGTTAGACACAAGATTGAGTGTACTTAAGAATGTCTTTAGTGCGTCAAAGTCAGCTTCTTGGAAATTTCTGAATGAAGTCTCTTGTTGCGGCATTTTGGAACCAGTAACAGATAAGGTCGGAAGCTGGTAACATGTGGTTTAGTGACCACTCTATCTACTAATGAGCTTCATTTGTGATAACCAGATCAAGCAATGAGGGTATCTGTCCTGGACGGTGCCGTGTGGGTAGTTCGACATGTTGTGTCCAGACTACATCCTCACTCCTGGGTTAGCTCGCTCTCCAAGACGAAGCTGTTTATATCAATGATGGACTAGTTCCTTGCTGCAGATAGATCTCACAGGCGCCCACTGTGGCAACTGAAAAGGACGAACCTCATCTCAGTGCGTGGCGTCGTGGGATTCTGGTCAGGCAAGCCGAATGGTGCAAGTCATTCATAAAATCAGGTTATCACATGTCCATGTAGCGACCAGCGATCGTGTGGCTTCTATAGGGTATTGTATATATTTTCATATTCTGCTTAACTTTTCTATGCATTCTACACCACTTGTTTGACCTGATTCTACTTAGCAATACACTTTTGGTGCGCGCGTCTCGTCTCCTTGGTGCTCCTGTTCCACATAGATCGGGATTGCCTATAGTGAGCTATTCAGCGACTGCATTTTGAACTGACTATTCGCGTTTATACCCTTGTATTGGGCTAGTCCCCTACAAATTGGTGAGCCCGTGTATTGACTTTTGTTACACGTATTGCCAAAGTTTTGTTCATTCTGCAGTCTTCCTCTCATAGTTCGCCTAGAAAATCTTGGTACTTTTAATCTCGTATTTTTCACTCCTCATTAATATGCCCTCTGTTTAATGAACAAGAAAAAACTGCCTCGGAGAACGCTGTCATGATTAAACTTCCTGAGTTTGGCAGTAGAGACCCTAGATTGTGGTTCGCACAAATTGAAGTTATTTTCGACTTTCCGGCGAATCCACTCACAGCGCACCATGTATAATTACGTCGTCTCGAACTTACCTGAGGCCGTGGCTGCGGAAGTTGCTGATATAATTTATGAGCGCCCAGCTGATAACCCGTACGATGTCATCAAATCAGCCATTATTAACCGGATGACAGCTTCTGATGGGGAAAACCTTGCTGGCGTCGAAATGGGAGATCGCACTCCTTCACAGTTGCTTCGACACATGACCCAGTTGTCGAACAAGCAGACTGTCAACGAACCAGTGTTGCGTGAGTTGTGGCTTCAGAACCTCCCTCGCGAGCTTCGTCACACATTGGCTGTTTTGGAAAAGGACACACCGTTGACCAAACTGGCAGAGTTGGCGGACCAGGTGCATCACAATTACGCTCCTCAGCAAGTAGCTCAACTGCAGGCGTCTTGCAGCCGCGACACCCTCCAACAGGACGTCTCAAACCTGAGAGAGAGCAGTTTTCACAAATGTCCTTGCAGCTAGCCACTCTAACGAAACTGCTAGCAGACAAACGGTCACCAGCACGCTCAAAGTCCTGCTCACGAAGTAGGTCGCGCACACGACACTTCGACAGGGGTGTGTGCTATTACCACCGTCGATTTGGTACACGTGCTCGTCGTTGCAACCAGCCCTGTTCCTTTCAGAATGGACAAATTAAACGAGCAACGACCAAGCCAATCAGCATTGGCAACGGGTGCCACTGGGCCGTATAAATGTCGCCTGTTTTATGTACTCGACCGTTCAACGTCCCTCAACTTCCCTACTGCTACGGGCACTGGGGATAGCGCGCAAAGCACCTCTTATTTTTTTACAAACGGTGCTTCACTTTTGTACAACTTTTTGCATCACCTTTGCATGTTGTTCAAATTGATAAAAGTGACCTTGCAATATAATACAAAATTTTGTGCACACCGGTCTGCTCTTCTCTTCGTTACGCAGTCGCTTGACGATACTACACGGATCTTTCACCCAATTTTTTAGCTCCGTCGTATTACGAACATCGTCGCAGCTCCGACCGCGTTTCAGCAGTCCACGGTAACTCCGTAACATCCCCACTTCCGGATATTGGTAATTTGGAACATTGTGGTGGTCATCTTGAACAACTTATGTGAGTCAAATCCTTTGATTACCGGGAACCTCATAACTATTCTGTTTCACTGGTTTATTTTTTGTTGTCACCGATAGCCTGGTGAGGTACATTGCATTTGCTTAGGATATTCGGTAACTCGTCCTGACCACTGCTATCTTTATTCCACTCTTCGGTGACAAACAACCTCAAACGGGTATCACACACTACAGAGAGCTGATCACGCCGCTATACAGACCTACGGAGAGAAACTACTCACTCTCGACCTTGGTCTCCGTCGACAATTCCACTGGACCTTTACCGTTGCAGACGTACAGCACCCAATTATTGGAGTTGACTTTCTTACTTCCTTTGGACTTGCAGTATGTGTAATTATTCGGAAACTGCCGGTCAGCACAACAGCTTCGTGCGTATAATGGGAAAGGCCACATCGATTAATTCAATGGGGTTACGTTCGGCCTTACCAGACAACAGTTTCGCAACTCTGCTTCGACCAGTTCCCACGCCTTATCAACCCATCAGGCTCACTGTTATCAGTAAAACATGATGTTTCCACCACTACCACCAAAAGACCACCTACTGTCGCCCGACCCAAACAGTTACCACCAGAGGAACCGGAAATCGCCAAACATGAATTCAAGAATCTTTTACGATTCTGTATCATTCAACCCTCCAGCAGCACCCATGCATATGGTACCTAAAACCTCACCTGGCGACTGGCATCCGTGTGATGATTATCGCGCTTCAAACAACTTCGCCATCCCTGACAGGTACCCGAATTCCTCACATTCACGGATTTTCCCCCGACCGCTTTTTGGAACCTTGATTTAGTTCGAGCATACCACCAGATGCCCGTGGCGACAGAAGACGTAGCAAAAACAACAATCACCAACACCATTTGGACTGTACGAATTTGTCCGCATGCCATTTGGGTTGCGAAATGCAGCTCAGATCTTTCAGAGGTTCATGGACCAAGTCCTCCATGGTGTACACTTTGTGTTTGTATATATCGACAACCTTCGCGTGGCGAAAGAGCACTGCAGTACAGGTTGCACCTCCGTGCATTTTTTCAATGTGCCGATCGGTATGGTATAAATCCAAGCCCGATTAATTGTATTTTTGACGTGGACTGCATAGGCTTTTTGGGGCACTGAATAATCCTTGGCGGCAGTGAGCCTTTACCAGAGGAAACCGCTGCCCTCAAAGGCTATCCACCAACAACAACCCCAGGATTGCTTTCGTCGGATTTTAGGCATTAGTAATTATTACTGTCGTTTTTTTCCGCACTGTTTAAAGTTGTTGAAGCCGCTTACAGACTCATTAGACGATAGCCCGAGATATATTGTTTTATCCTCTCCAGCTACCACTGCGTTTCTCGCAGCAAAAGACGCTTCATTACAAGTGACGACCCTGACACCCATGCGTGCAAACGAAAATTCCACCCTCAGTGTACAGGTCGGTGCCCCGTAATCAGCTGTCGGAGCCGTCCTTCAGCAGATCTTACACGGCCAAGTCCGGTCTTTACAGCTTTGTCCCCGCAAGCTTCAGCAAGCTCAAACGCGCTATAGTACCTTCGGTCGCGAGTTGCTGGCTATCTTTCTCGCCATTAAACACTTTCGTCACGTGTTGGAAGGCAGGCGTTTTGCTGTCCTAACAGATCACAAACCACTTGCTCATTCTTTCAACGCCAAGCCCGACCGCTGTTTTTCGAGGGGACGTCGAAAGTTGAACCACATCTCCCAGTTCACAAAACATACAGTGTATTGTGGAAGACAAAAGCACCGTCGTCGATGCTTTATACAGAGGCGTCTGAAGTGACTTACACCGAGGTTACACCACCAATTTGAGGAATTTAACCGGAGAACAAGGCAACGATCCGGAGTTACGGCAGCGCTGCAACTCTTCTTCGCTCAAATTTAGGGAGTTGCCTCCAGCCAACTGCGAAGGCATAATCATATGTGATACCACGACAGTCAGCCCTCGCCCATTTGTGCCAGTAAACTTCAGACGTTCTGTTTTTAACAGTCTTCACTGCATGTCTCATCCCAGCGTTCGTGCCACCGTCAAGCTGATTTCAGATAGATTTGTATGGCCGAACATGCATAGGGACATACAAGAATGGGCGAGAACTTGCCTTGATTGTCAACGCAGCAAAGTCCACAGACATACCATCACGACATTCGGTACATTGGCTAACGCCGACGGACACTTAGATCATGTCGATGTTGACATAATCGGACCGTTGCTGTATTCAAAAGGCCAACGGTACACATTAACGTGAGTTGACTGTTGTAACAGGCGGTCGATTATAGTAACATAACAGCTGCGTGAGCGTCCGTGGAAGGACGGATCTCAAACTATGGTGTTCCAACTACTGTAACCACTGATAGAGGCACACAATTTCAATCAGCGCTGTTCAGAGACTTCAACCGGTTACTCGGAGTCGATCACATCAAAACCACTGCATACCATCCGGAGGCAAATGGCCCGACGGAACACATCCATCCTCAGCTGAAGGCCGCTCTGAAAGCCCAACTAGACCCCCAGCGTTGGACCGATCACTTGCCCTTGTCATGCTTGGAATTCGATCGGCTGTTAAAGAAGACATTGGTTGCACGACCGCAGAATTAGTTTACGTACGACACTTCGTTTACGTGGAAGAATCCACCCAAGTCAAATGCCGGCCAAACTAAATTTCACGCTACCACCTTCGTGCAATAGTTGGAGTCATCCAGGGAGGAAATCTGGCACCATCTCCCTTGGTCAAAAATCGAACAGGAACAGAAACACTCCAATCTACACTTATGTGACTTCGCGTTCGTTCGTGGCGACGCTATTGGGGCTCTTTTCGGAAAACCATACTCCGGACCATTTCGTGTGATTAAACGATTCCTCAAGTTTTTTGTGACCGATCGCAATGGACCCCACGACACAGTGAACATTGATAGACTTAAAGTTGCTTGTGTTGAGCTCCACTTCGATTCTCGCACCGCTTATGATATCGATTCATCTCCTAGTGACTCACGGTCTACCCAGCCCATGTGTGAAGAACGGCCGGGCTCCTTCTGAGTCCAATCCAAAAACCCCTGTTGATCTTCCCGCACACGCCCAGGTCTAACGGTCAGATGGCCAACAGTTTTCGACAAGAACTGCGCCCAAAATTTCCTCATAGTCGTCGGACGTTTTCATCCTTCTAACGTTCTATGGTGCAGTTTTATAGGGTTTCGTACATAGTTTAATATTTCGCTTCATTTTGTATACAATCTACAGCACTTGTCCTTGTACAAAGTGAACACCACTTGTTTGAATTGATTCTACTTAGCAATACACCTTTTGGTGCGCGCGTCTCGTCTCCTTGGTGCTCCTGTTCACATAGATCGGGGTTGCCTGTAGTGAGCTATTCAGCGACTGAATTTTGAGCTGACAATTTGTGTTCCTATCTTTTTTTACAGGGCTAGTCCCCTACACTTTTTCAAGGAACCCGGCTACAATCCATGTTTTCCCGCCTTTTGTCCTGTATGCGTGATTCTGTGTACGCCTGCTATACGAGGCCTGAGGTAAACTCGTGCAACTAATTGCACGCAGTGAACGCTTGTCCTTTTCCTAACGACTCATCTACTATTCCATTCTTCAAGGTCGTTTAGCCCGAACCTTTTCGAGCGTTGTTTAACGCACTCGAAGGTTCCACGCACTTTTCGCTTGGCGCGCTTTTGATTCCTGGCGCTTCTTTTCTTCTTCCTTCTTGGTTGCTGCCGCTGGTCCCAGTTAAGGCCAAAGCTAACTACTTATCATATTTTCAAACACTGCTGGAAATATACGGTTTGTTTCCAAACCTCAATGCGTTCTCTAGTTCGATGCCTGTTGGGACTACGTTTCGATTGCTCTTCAGGAAAGGCGTTTCAAATTGTTAGTGGACGAGGGTCTAGCGCATACCCACTTGTCCCCTACATCCAAAGCTATCGCAGCCAACCGGAGAAATACCTTCAAAGCTACGAGAAAGAAAATCTGATGGAACATATAACATCAATCGTTCCGCGCCAATTGCACCAGGCTAAAAGTTGACCAGTATAAGTCATGAAGAAAGTGACCTGGAAGTCACGTGTACGATACGCAGTTTTAGAGATAGACCATAAATATCTCTGTTACCTTAGAGGTGAAAATGTTTTTTAAGTTGCCCAACTTGTCGTAATTTTGTGGCGTGTTCCAGTTCATGTAAGCGTAAACTTCCGTCGTTGGAAAATCTTCCGAACACGTAAGCAAGGAATGTGTGATGGTTCAATGGCACAAGGACTAATGGAAAAATAACGAAAAGTTGCATTTTACGTTATTTAGGAGAATTAATGGTGGAATATAATGAAAATCGATGTCATAGACCTGGAAACGCACGCTTCTATTGAATTTGGAATGCAACAAAGCAGGAAAACGTGATTACAATTTCGACGATTGAATTGTTATTCAATCATGAGGACTAAGCCTTTTATAGGACTGCAAACGCAAGATGCGCCAGTAAACATATTACAACGTAGGGTTATGCGCAAAACTGGGCAAGTCAGTAGTATTTTATTAGCCATATTCAGCGTGTAAAACCATTTGGTGCCACCACTGTTGTAAACTTTTCCATGGAATCATGACGTACGCTGGAATGCGGACGAGGTGACCTGCTGAACGAACGACATCGAAGGAGCACTTCCCGCTTAAAAGCTTACAACAGTTCGTGCAATTGTCTTAGCTTACGAGTGAGGCAAACAGTTCTCCATGCTTAAACACTTGACTGCTCCGTCCATTTGACCTACCATTACGAGCTAAGGCAAACAGTATCATATGCGGAAACATAACTGGACGGGTGAAGTCACCGAGAACGAAAACGTGGGAAGATCGACGTGGATTACGTATCTGAAGTCAGTGCAAAAAGGTACATACTAACTACGCACAGAACGTCGCCTTGCGTCTTCACGAATTTTCGGGGTATGTTATGCAGTGTTTCATGGTGACGGTTGAATTTGGCCGCAGCAAGAGGACAAAGTTGCAAGCCCACAAACCGTCGAATTGGCAAGGTGCATTCCACCAGCTGATGCTCACGAATGGGAACCCGACCTTTGTAGACGGAAATGAAAACTACAGGAACGCCCTACCGTAGGGGTGGAAGTGTTTCCGAAACACTGACAGAATGTGAATGCAAGGAAGCCACATCGAACGGTGAAAAGTACACTCACATGTGCCCTGCACGCTATCCACGACGAAAGCGTCGCCATCATGTTGCACACGAAGCTGCAATGTTCAAGGTGATTACTAGAGAATCGCTTACCTCGCACTCAGATACTGTTTCGAAATGGAGTCGTGGAGTCCGTCCGTTCAGATGTTTTTGGACAAGATGGCTTGCGAACGTGGTCATTCTGTGAAGAATGTTCTTGACGTACCAGTCTACATCGACAACTTCACGACGGTCGCATCCGTACGTCGTTTGTATTTCGTACTCCCGCATCAGCCACTCGCTGTGGATCCATATTTTTGAATGGCAACGGCTAGGAAATCTCTTGGGTGCGTCCTCTTCTTCAACCGTCCGTTTGCATTCTCCCGCTTGTTACTCGTGGGATTGCCGAATAAGACAGCATTGCTTCGCGCAAAAATGACCCACTTGAGCTTGATACGCAGGTAATGGCACAACAAATAATTCGTAAACTTCCCTATCGGTTCGGCGGATGATATGTAAGTCACGTTTGAACCTACGGTATACGGTGTGAAGGTGCAACTTACTCTTCCTCATTGTCTACCGTAGCCATTCGGTGGAAGAAAAAACGACTGCAAGGAGAGTTCATCTTTCAACGGACATGACGCACGAACATTATCTAATTATCGGTTGCGTATGGCATCACGCACATGGAAGTAACGCCACATGATTTCGCAAGCAGACACCACATGTGTACGATCTTCCACGAAGACGTTGAGCAACGCGTAGCGATTAACCAACGATCCCAAATAGTCAAAACAAGATTGGATCACAATGCTACGGTACTATTGAACAAATTATCAAAGTTAATAATTAGACAACCTCAACAGTTTCGATCGACGGATCGTTTTCGGTAATAGAAATACAGTTTGCTGCCAAACAGGCTAAAGATGAACTATAATCACATAATATGTCATTCATACCCAACAGAGTTCTCCTGAGCAGTCAACAAGTTCAAAACAATGGGGACGAGCCGAGCTCCAAAAAAGGCGATGCATCACTCAAGCAAAGTACAATAGCCGGTAATTGATCATTCGCACAACCATGAAAATCAACGCGATACAACAAAAACATCTAGGTCAAGGTCCAGTTAATGGCTAGAAACGGGAGTGGTATAACATACAGAGATAAATATTTGGTGGGGAGATAGGGTTCGGTCGGATTTTCACATGACTGAACTTCACAAGC
>LOND01000440.1:14942-38163 GCA_014220965.1 Paragonimus kellicotti
CCATGTACCTCTTTGCCGCATGCTGAAGTATATGCTTCCTTAACTGCCTATGAGATTTGAGTCCAGCAGCTATTAGGATCGTCGAAGGGAGTACCACTAAGGCAGCTTCTAAGCTGGTTTGGTAATTATGCCTTACCGATGGTAAAGCCAGTTTCTCAACAGCTAACCGTTGCTGTCGGTGGGGCCGTTGCCCCAGCAAAAGTAAGAACAAAACGACAACGTACCAACGCATGATCTGAATCCAAGCATGTGCTCCAATAAGAACGACAGTCTTGAATGGAACCCCGCCACCTATAACTAACGGCTATGTGGTCTATCTGAGACCAGGCCTGATTCGGAGAAGGCGGGCGCCAAGTATAGCATTGACGTGCACGATGCCTAAAACCAGTACTGGCTAAAAATAGATTATGCTCAGCGCACAGCTGCAACAATCGCCCACCATTATCTGATCGATGTGATGCTATCCCAAACCTACCACCTAAGCGAGATTCGGCTTCACCAAGGCGACCGACCTGGGCATTCATATCTCCGGCCAGAACGACTATCAGAGCCACGTGTCGACCGAAGGAGAGTGGCCAGATCCGAGTAAAATGCGTCCTTGACGCCGATTCACTACAGTCAGTAGGAGCATAAGCAGACACAATGAATAAATTTCTGAAAGTTTTGCGTCTAGAGCTGGTTTTAACAGAACCTGCCAAGCGGACGGCACAAAGTCTACTGTTAACAGGAATCCAATCTACTAATGCGGCTGCGGCGTCGTGCTGAGAACTATACCTACCCCAGCCTGACCTGTAACAGCGGCTGTGGAGTCACCCGAAGTGTATAACCAGTATCGGGTAGACAATGCGGGTGCTGTTAGTTCCATACGTTGACTACTGTCATGGATTCTAGTCTCCGAGATACAGCAGACATCAACGTGCAACGAGTCTAGCGTTCGTGCGAGAGCCGCTTGCTGACCTATCTGTTTAGCGTGCGAACGTTGAAGGCACCTATATTAATTCGCATTCTAGGTCTAAGCAAGGACGAGGGAGGCCTGAAGCTGAAAGGCAAGAGACGGAACTTACCGGCTCAGTGTTACTACAGTTAGCTACATCTGTTGTGGGACCTGTAGAGTAATTATCAGAAATGGAGGTCGGGAGGGGCCTGAGAGCTAAATTTGATAGGACAGTGGGGGAGCTTGTTCCCTAACCGGTGTGTATTTCACCTGTTGTTATTCCGGGGTTTCTCACAAATGACCATTGCTAGATCATTAAAGCATTTATTACACTTCGGCGATTTTCCTTTTGGGTAAACCATCGATTCCACAGATTGTCATTACTTTACTGCATATGATCAGCTCATATCCGAAACTTATCTTGACGCCATTCACTAAATTCAGCCTTGTCTAGGTGTATCTGTACAATTTCCACTAGGTCCCGTTAATTGCCAGCTATTTATCCTACATCTCTTCTGTTGCTCCACACCTGACTTGAGTTAACAGAAAGCAATAACCTGGGACTTAAGTCAACAACGAGACTGTATAACTGGTAACAACCTTGATACCAACTGTTGGCATCATCCACGTCCATGGATTATACTTCTGTTGGTTTATGTGAGTTATGCTTAGTTGAGTGATTGTACACGCATCTGCTGAAATACTGTCGTGTATAAAGCTGTAAATTCACCCCTCGATGTGTGTAAAACCTGTCGGTATTCTGACTGAAATCATGAACCAGCAAGCCATAGAAATGCAGTTCCTAGTCACCCCCATCAAATGTAACTTACCGGACAATGTAGTCAAATTACAAACCGGCGACCACTTGGTAGCATCCACCGTGCTATCTTTACTCACTAAATTCCAACAAGAATACAGATCACTGTAAATACGATTACAACCTCAAGAAATGGAGTGTTGTGTACTGTATGTACTGCTGATTGGACAGGTTAGAACCGGTCTTTAAACTTTATCGCTCATGTCAGTATGGTGAACGGTTAGGTTTAGTTGGAATTATGACTGTTTATATCTCTGACAAAGGCCGTGTATAGATTCATACATGGCGATGAGCATCAGTGATGTGTTAAATTTAGGAATTATACATCATATTCCCACTTCAGTCAGCCGAAGCATGCACAAATGAATGAAGCCTGTCGTCTAATTTCATTTGACCACCTTCCTAAAATAGCACTTTGTGAGTCTGTCTTTGAGCAAAGACAACGTCATTGTCCCCTTAGAAACTATTTGATCGGTGCACTGATCTGATGGGTTGTTACCTGATCTGTTCGGCTTCGATATGCAATCATCTAATTCTAGTACACGTTTAAGTGGTGAGCAAAACGACCCTGGATGTTAGCCAGGCCACAGTAGGTAACAAGCACTATAGACAAGCCATCCACTAATGTGATTCCTGAACACATGATTTCGTGATAGGATTAATTCGAATATCACCCAATTTGCATTTGTAAGAACGGACACAGTACGCAACTAATTAGCAATAAAATAATGAACTGGTCAGTGTCTTCACAAATTCGGTGGTCCCATGGTACAGAAGTGTGCTTTGTAGGTCCATACGTAAATGCGAATTAGCTACTACTTACGTTGAAACTAGCTAGTAACAGTACACATTTAGTCTGACACACTGCAGATTGTCACCTGCTGCCCTGTAACGGTTGGTTGTTACATAGTAAACGGGCGTCGTGACGTTCTTTTGATAGAAGTTGATACAGTTCAAGTAAGTAGAACTGGTAGTCATGATGGTGAGTTTAGCAGGTCGCGTCAATAATGTACCTATTTTGATCACTGATCCTAAAAGCGGTTTATCTTTTTGACATCGACAACGTAAATTAGTCTCATCCCCAAACATTCCCGAAGTACTTCAAGTCTGTTACAGGTTAGGTAATATGCGTAAAAGTTGCCGAATATCCTCAATTCAAGCCATGCTTCAATGTTGTCCGGTGCCTCCATGGACAGCAGTGCTTATCACGATATGCTGTTCACCACCACCCGAATTCCAACACCACCTCTGAAAACACCGCTACCGCTCAACGCCAAATCTTACATCATCTATGAATTCTCGTGTGTGCCGGGCCACTTACATAGGCAGGACGGAGCGGCAGTTACGTAATCGGGTCAACGAACACATTCCAGTATTGGGTTCGCAAAACGCTCATGGATACCACAATACCGGGCTCAAGTTGAATAAATTATAAAGATTACTGATGAGTAGTCGGGGATTTGGTTAATTTCAAGTTGAACATCGCAGCTGTCGCATTCCCATAGACTTTCCAGTCGGCCCCTTTCGAAAAGAAGCACTAGACTCGAGTTTCGCTCTCATTAGAGCTCGTCAGTAGTGCATATCCTTGCCACTGCCGGGACTAGAACTCCGGCCATGCTTTCATGAGGCAACCGTGTTTACCACCATTGACCTCACATTAGGCACGACCGAATTATCATATGTGAACGCTCAACCACTTTCGCTTGTGATCAGTGATCTTTTCGAAAGGGGCCGACTGGAAAGTCTATGGGAATGCGACAGCTGCGACTTTTGCGTGTGATGTTCAACTTGAAGTCACAAGGAACGACCTTCATAGATCTCTCGACATCTGTTGACTTGTCGACCCCAAATGAACCTGGAGAAGGCGTTTCGGATACGTTACGCAACAAAAATCGAAGGCTTCTCCGGTTCGCGGAGGCGGTAGCAATTAGCAAATGGAAGCCACCTCTCTGCGTACAGAAAAACTTGTTCGTCAGTACCAGATTTTCCTGGTAATTGATATGCACAGGATGTGTGTGTGTGCGTGTGTTTGTGTGGTTGTTGATTTTGTTGTTTAGCTTCACAATGTCCACTTGAACTTTGCTATATAAACCCACAGACTGCAGTATGTACCTGATGAGATGCAGCGAAATGTACTCGAGAGATACATTGTGCAAAAAACTGTTTCTGACTTCGCTGTTCAAAGCATTCTAAGTGATATATATATATATATATATATATATATATATATATATATATATATATATATATATATATATATATATATGGTTGGCGGCATCCGAAACGGATTAGCCTGTCACAGTGACCGAAGCCAGAGGACGCCTGCGCTTCAAACCATCACCCCAAGTGGCTTGCGCTGCACCACTTGTGGTTCCACTCACACCACGTATCCGGTGTAAACCCGAAGGAATAAGACCAGTAGGTGTGTGAGTGAGGCCTTTGTGTCCAGCCGGCCAATGCTGGCCAATTGAATGGCTAGCAGGAAAAGGAAACCCTTATCTCTCGGAAAATAAACAGAGAGAGACTACAATGACAAGATCTAAACTGAGAAGAAAGATATGTAAATGTAATACAAGAAGCATTTCAGTATACGAGTGACTGTTAGTGCATTCTAGAGAGGATGAAGGATAAGAAACAAAATTCAGATTGGACTACGAAAAGAACAGGCAAACCATTCATCATACAATACACCAACAAAGCTGAAGATAACAATGGGTAGAAGACCGCAGACACCCAGGTTTCTGAAAGGAGAAGCGGATTAGTAGCCAAACGACCATATTCTTGGTCGATGCAATCAGTAACAGAGATGCTGACAGATATACTGTCATGACCTACCTCAGCCTATCGTACTCGTCGTCTCTTCGCCGACGGTGCACTATGAGTACGCTGGTGACCTACTAATCCGAGGCGGCCAGCGCATTCACGGCCGCACACATCGCAACGCCATATAGTCATGTCACCACGACCTATGGCACCGATGGTCCCTTTGCGTACCGTGCGCTTACCAGAATACATAACACGGAAGACGCGAACAGGCCGACCTCCACACACACACACACACACAATACACTCGCAGCAGCAACACAACAACAACTCACAAGGTCAATCGTGGAACGCTAGATCACAACACACAAATGGCAGCTCACAACCTCAGTGCTATACGACGGAACAAATAGCCGAATGCCCGCACAAAAACAGCGGACAATCAAACCGCCCACTCCGTTGTCCTCCACAACGCGCGACAAATATATATATATATACACATGTACGATATATAGTATAATTCATATTATGACTATATCTAATAAACTAAGCTATACTAATATATATACGGCAATTAAGACGCACCTTTCCCAATCAGGTTCATTTCATGCTCATACCCTAACGTTTCATACTTTCTTATTTTTCAGATTTTAGATGTATCGAAAACGAAAGAAATCACTAATCACATCACTAATGAATAAAAATAATATCCTAAGTTACAAATGGTATGGTATGGCAATAGACCTTCAGAAGTCAACGCAGTCACCACGTCAACCCACCGTGGCCTGTTTCAATCTGGCAGTTAAGAAAATGGGTCGGTATTTCGTCAAATCCCTTCTGTGGAACACTTCTGGGCTCGTCAAATTGAGTATCAAAATTCCAATTGTAGCTGCCCCTTTCACTTGTGTCTTAGATCAGTCCTATTCAGTCAACATTAGTGTGCTCGTATAAAGTCAAAATATTCACACAGTTTGCACACTGTAGACCTGCATGCGGTTGGACCGGGGGACAACCATCATAAAAAATGATCGCTATCAACAGATATCCATTTTCTAAAACCTGGTGAATACACCATTGGCTTTCTGGCAGTCTAGTGTTTCATGAATCCACCCGTCCACATTTTGATAATCTGTCAAACCGGTTTGCACTTTGGATTGGGTGCCTACTACATACTAATATCGCATAGGACGGCGAAGACAACCAGCACGTAATTGACCCAGTTCCGACCTAGGCAGTGTCTTATTCGGTTGCCAACACGCCCAACCTGAGTAGTCAGTAAATGAAATTTTGACACAAGGGGAAAGCAATCAAAACGACACTATGGAGAAAAATCAATACACCTGACCTGATTTAGGACGGGGTGGTTCCTGGTTCAGGCTGAAATCAGCAGATTTACTGCATTTTGACTACCAGCTTGCTTTAACACTAAACTTGTTGAATGTGCTCATCCCAATAGTCTCAGTTTCACTGAATTATCCTAATATCCTGTCTGCGACTGTTCTTTCCTTAACAGCTGCTCAAAAAACGACTAGTTGATCGCACCTTGACGCTCTCATAACATAACGCCAGTAACCGGGTTTCGACACTGGTCTCTGCCAGACCGAACACTCGGTAGAGAAACCAGCATGTCTAACGCAAGCAGAGAGACCGATGACTAAGATTATTATCCTGATCACTTTGTCGCCACCACACCATTGATATTTTCGAACGTCAGCGCCACAAGCTGCACCACCTGCGGCGCGTATTTATGGTCGCCTGTAATCCTGAGACGAACTGCACTCAGGGCATACGAAAAGCGTTTCATATGACCCCAATTTCGGACAGACTCGATTGACGTTTTGGCCTAAATTACGGCTGATCGATCGATCGGTCCGAGTTCACACAAAACCATGGCCGTCTGTCAAAAACCATCGCATCGATCTGAAAGACCAACCAATCACGTGATGCCTTGGTTTATTGAGCTGACGTCGCCAGCGCGTTTGAAACGGACAGAAATGTGCAATGTAATTGCCTTGGCATTAAGTTCGTTCAACCCCCTTTAGAGGCGCAGACAAGCCACGAATGCCACGAGCCTGCCAGTGGGAAGGCCTTGCATTAAGTGTAATCAAGATGACTGCTGGGTTCAAATAAAAATATTTGCCGACCGTTTACTGCGAACCTCAATCTACTTGTGGATGATACTAGTTCGTTGACCGGGTAAACACTATTCAGAACTGTATAGAACTGCAAGAAACGACAGTCTGCTGCGCACCCAAAACCTCCGATGGTTCGTTATACGTTCGCTAATCCTATAGAATTCTTTTGGAGCGCTGAAAATTTGTTCCATATAATTGAATCCACAAGTTATCAATATATACAGTAGAATGAGATTTCCGGCTAGTACGGACTGAACATCACCTACGGTTGATCCCAGTCCATACAGTTCTATAAACTTTTCAGTCAGTCGCTTTCAAAAAGCACCATTATATTCTAGTTCCACTGTTGTTGGAACTAGTCACTAGTTGCATACACAAAGTTGCTGTCGGAGAACGTTAGGTCTCCCTACGCATTTGAGATCCTTTTTAGCTTTTGCAGCCATTTTCAAGGGAATACATAATCCCGGTTTTCCAGTTACATCTGGGGAATAGCTGGTATCTCTGAAAAGCCGGTGCGGATTCTTAAACTGTAGCCAGACGAAACTGACTAGTTAGCAGCAACTTCCAAATGATTACTGACTCTACGAACAGGTATACATATGAAAAGTTGCCATGCTTGGGCTCTTTTGAAACCCTTCTGAGGAATGCTATCTTTATTGGGAATGTGGCTGGAAAATTGATGGATGGCTTATGGCATAAAAGGTACCATATATCAACAGAATGTTTTACACAACCTTCATTACGGGAGTTACTGCTGAAGAAAGGAAGTACTTTATAGGAAACGGTCTGTTCAACCACTAACACGGTTTTAAGGGCAAAAAAGTTAATACGCAGTTCTTGTTGTTGATTACCGTGACCACAAGTTCAAATGCTGTGCTGAAGCCATCAATATGGTGCCTCTTTTCTCACCCAGTAAAATCTATGTATAACTGGTAAGTAGTAGGGGATTGGGTTGTCATGAGTTGGACATCATTCACAATTGATCGCAACTGTCGCCTTCCTACAGACTTTCCAGCCCCCTTTCGGAATAGAGCGACTGGCAAATCTAGGGGTATGCGACAACTGCGATCAATTGTGAGTGATGTTCAACTGATAAAATCTGTGTATGCAATCCATGTATGTTTTGTATGAATTATGGTTTCATACAATGTTGTTATTACTTCAGTTAAAAATTCTCTCAGGGATTTTACGTTATAGCGACGGGTTTTATCATTGTTTACTAAATGTAGTAGGTGGTATTGATACATATACATGTTCTTTCATTACAATGTACAAGATAAACATACGTTTGAGGGTTTGTGTTGAGAGTTGTAGGTTACTTAGTAAGATTTCGAACTTCGGCACCGACTCTTCATTTTACATTGAGTCCAGTTATGTGAAAGTGATTAAATTGATCGACTTCGGTCGTCTTAGGCAGTTAAAAACTATGGTTATTCTAGTGTAAAAGACTCAAAACAGCTTCCCAAGATTTGATTTTGCGACGTAACAAAAGTTGATTGCCTATCTAGCCAGTACTTCCACCACATATTGGTATAGTGATGAGAGTTGTATTTTCGCCACCCATGTATGAACATCTCCACTGAGATCGAGTTAGGTAAAGTCCATTTTATCAAATGTTACAGTCCAGTCAACTTGCGATCATTAGCTGAATATGCAGTACCCACCAAATGGAAAAGGCAGAACACATGCAGGAAATCAGGGATGGTAGTCAGTTTTTCGTCTGGTCTGGTTTTGTCCATTTTGCAGCGTCTAGGTTGTCAAATCCGGTGTCTAGTATCCAAAATTTTGGTCAGTAGACAAAATCTGGCTTACTTCTATGTCAACTGGCCGCAAATCTAGCCAGAGTTCCTAAAACCAGTTCGAACCGCAGACATCGCACATTGAATGACTGGCCCAGCGATCTCAGTTGAATCCACCGGACTGTCGGTGCACGTGTCGTGTCACGTGACTAAGCATGTGCTGTGTGCGTCGTTCACGCGGTGGTTAGGCGCGTTACGAAAGTTGGATCAACAACCTGCGTTATGTTTGGGTAGCAAACGTCTAAATAGCGTGCCCCAGGTTGTGAAATACGTGACCTACCTATCTGCAAACGAAAAAAAAAACATTTTCAAGTGCGTCCTAAACCAAAGTATGTAAAATAAGCGGATGTTCTTTTGCAAACTTTCTATGCGGACAGCATACTAATCGACCATATAAAGAGACGCTCACAGTGTATTTCAACCATATTCCTTATTCACAGCAATGTAAAAAGCAGTTAGTTCAAATTCCAGTCTCCAGTGCATGGATTGCGTGTATCGTCTACCCTACTTCTGAAGATCATCACATGAGTTTAACAGAAAATCACCTAAACGGATTCAGTTCGGATCGGTGCGTTTGGAAGCCAAAAATGACTCTCCTGACCTTCACACAATGTGACCATCCGGTAGATCTGAATGGTGTGTGATTTAATATGAATCAACATTAGAGACAGCACTGATGTTGTGGTGTAATACGTGCATGGGAAACGCCGAGTTCAAGCATGTTCATAGACTGTACGAAGTGTTAAAGAAGGACGACCGCAGCTATGAGCATGGAACCTTAGCAACACTGTCTCGGTAATACTGGGCACAGAGATACATAATGTGGGGGTATTATCTCGTGTACTTTGGTATTTTCCGGCATATTCTTTATCCGCTTACGTTGGCACTACGAACGCAAATTAATGCTAAGGTAGTAACTAAAAAATATGACCCTCCGGGTTGGAAGAAGAAAGCTTAACGTAGACAGACTGTCATACCCAAGATAAGGCTAATGCTGAAAAGTTCTTGAGGGGCGAAAGGATGTACGGTTCCTCGTGTCCGGCTTGCTTGTGAACAAAATAGTGAACTGCCGTTTCTGAGGTTGTGTTACCTCATGCAGAGAAAACTGATCGACTTGGAAGCTATCTTCGGAAGATCGAGATAAAACTCGAGATGATGAACTAGTAAAGACGTCGAGAAGGGTGGAAGCCGCATGTGCGCAAGACTCACAAGACTGACGTTATGGCGGCATTATCGAGATTTGGGATATGCAACAGAGTTGAAATAAGTGTTCAGTGCCAGCGACTCTATATGGTGTGAACAACCTCACATTCTTCATGTAGTTCAGTTCTACTGGAAGATAGAAGCCCTACCTCTGTATCACAGTGGCCAAGTAGCTGAAAGGATGTTGATTTAAGCCACACGAGAGCAGCATAAACTACTGATTGACTGCTGACTGAACTTATTAGGGTGCTTTGGCGAGAACATCTTCAGTATTCATCCAACTGCGTGTTTGTGTGTTCAAGCGTCTCTGTTTCCCGCGCTAGTTATCAGTTAGCGCTTCACGATCAAAAATTCTATGCGTACCTTGAAGCGACGGTTGTGACCGGTGAATCTCATAATGAACTTTGAGAAGACCTGCATGGATGCGTTTGAGCGTGCCCTTTCGGATGTAAACACCACTGGATGTTACTCCCACTTTACGTAGTGTCTATAGTGCAAAATGCGGAAGGTTGGTAAAGCATTAACCTGATTCGAAAGTAGCGTATAGAGTGTGCGAACACTGTTTTAAGTGTCCAACTATATTAACACACCCACTCGAGCTTTAAGTAGTTGTGCCAAGCTACCATAAAGATACGTGCTCATGTTCATTCATTATGACGGTACGCTGAGTTGCCGACGCATATCAAAAAGTGAGATTGTATATTGTGATTATATTTTATGGCTAATGTGCTTAAGTTCACATAATTCGCCTGTGTATCCTCATAAGGCATGGAACTTCATGAGAAGTCGGGACTTATAGCTTGGTAGAAGTTTAACGCAACTTTTGTTGTAGTCCATCAGCATGCAGGCATACCACTATCAGCAGTCGTACTGAGATATTGCAAAGTTAAACGGAAACTCCCTTACTACAGTGAAGTAATCGCACAACGCTGTCCACGACAGAAGGCCAACGTATCAGAAAAAGTTTGGAACCTGAACACACACAGATGTACGTTGATTGCACAATTTTATTCCATGTTAGCGAGTATACTTGCGACTGCCAATTGCACAGAAACACAGTCGTTTAAATTGGTTGTCTTAGGATGACCTAGATCGCTACGGGTTGGCCAGTAGGAAGACGTGTCTCTAAACCAACTATCTGAGGAGGAAATTATCTAGGAAAGTGGACCCTGAATGAAGCCAGTGGTCGCTGTCACGACTTCCGTCTCCATTCACAGTTAATTGTGACGGGCCCGCTGTTGTGTTAAAAATAACGACTCGCTGAACTCACTGTATTAAGCTTTCTGGTCAAAATCATACCGATTGACACTATATGATCGAGGTACTGGAAACATTGTTGTTCAATGTGTCCCGTGTGGGTGGTGCATACTCTGATACGTTGGAGCCATGTATTCAATGTTACGTGGTCAAGTGCGATTAAACCTGATGTGGACAGCTGTTAGTTAGTTGGTATAATTACCCGAACGCTGACCCGGCAATTGCTGTTCCATCAGAATCGGATTCATGCTTAGAAGATGGGATGTGCTCACGTTGTGTTGAAGTGCTGTCCACCTACTTGTGTGCTTGACATTCACTTAAGAAGCACGTTTGTCATATACGATAAGTGCAAGACAAAGTTACCAACGGAGAAATTTGTACACAGATTTTAATTCCATTAATGGTGTCACATTACCTTCTAGCCATCAATTGTGCAAACTCAGGAGGCTTAGTACCACATGTGCGTAGCTTACAAGCTCGTTCGTCGATCACACCTTGCTGCCGTCACATGTCGTCACATGGCATCATCAGGCGTGTAAGTTGTTACATGCTCCGTACTTGACGATAGAACGTAGCTCACTACCCACGCGTGGTCCACTGGCTTCCGTGAAATGGTACCGCATCAAACTTCCGTTTTGTGAGCGATTGGTGGGCTCATTTGGACAGTAATGCTTCATTGAGCGGCTACAACGGCATATAGCGTCAAGTGGTAGGGAAACGTATCAAGACATTGACGTCTCCAGTGAGCTGATCGAGGCTTTTTATTGGTAGCATTTAATGGGTTTCCCGAATCACGGTAAGGAGGTGGATACCATGCTCTCTCACACCCTGAGCAAAGAGAGGTAAGTAGGGCAGTAGACGAGCAAGAATCAATAAAAAAAAAACGTGATCGGTGCTTACTGGGAGTAGTCTAATGCAATGTCAACATTGTTTTGACTCAGTGGTAATCCGATGTCGTTTCAAACAGCGATCAGAAGAATTCATAGGATGAGAATGCGTTCCGGGCATCCATTTTGTTTCGAGGATGCCTGAATAGCACAGACAGAGGTCAGTGACTTGGACAGTGCGATATTGCGCCTGGCCAGAGCAGTCTGGGCCAATGCATCCTAATTTGAGCCTTATATTAACCTTGAAAAGGAGTCTCAGCGTTGCCATAACCATCCCGAGCGTCAGACCCTCATCCCAATAAACACGTTCGAGATAGATAACATATGGCCCATTCTAACCGGAAGATGCACTGATCAATTGAAGGGATAAAATGTGTTAGTCATACAAGGAAGATGTGGGAATATATGAAAAATAATGGAGATTTTTATAAATGCAAACGTATCGGTGACAGGCTGTTCAATAGTGAATGCGGAAAATGTGGATTTTCACGGAAACCTGGAATTACTGAAAAATGTTTCTTGTTTTGAACAGGAACTTTGGCACTAGACGAGAGGAGGCATTCTGTCATTTCTCAAACGATCGACCTTCATACGCTGCTGTACAAGCCGTTACACATTAATCTATCGGAAATGTTTTGATGGCAGTTATGTCAAAAACTGAAGCCCCAATGATAAACTCTTTGTAGCTTGCATATATATACTTTTAGCAGTGACGCCAACATCCTGTGTGGCAAAGACCTCATTACTTATTGACAGTGGGTAATAATCCTTATGCAATCGATCGATAAGTGACACCTACGCACTGCGTAATACCTTGGTGTATTAACTCAGTCAATAGTTTCAAGCTTCTTGTCATATCGCAAGATAGTAACTTGATGCTGCTTGAAAAAATAAGAAGATTCGGATAAGCAAACAAATACATTTGAGTTCACAGCAGATGGCTGTGCTATCATCACTACGCGTAGCGATGTTAGGTTTGAAGAGTGCAAATTGTACCCGTTTCTTTCTAAGAAAGAACAAGCGGTGCAAAGAAAATGGGCAAGAAAGACGAAAACAAATATCCAAACAAACTGGCTCTCAAAAGATAGACGTCACATGACGTTCCATTCCGAGTAAGTGTCGTATCTTTTGATTAGAATAGTAAAGGTGGATAACACCAGAATCAGCAGTTGATAAGGTTTTACAAGATATGCAGAACAGAAGCAAAACTAGACGCTAAAAATTGAAAAGGTCTCTCAAAGTCCATGACTCTCTAAAACATTTGAATGATATCACATTCAACGCCCACGTATCGAAACGGTAGAAAGTCTTTTCACAGTGGGATATATAGATGACTGTCCCACTGTGAACGCGAACCAGGACGTTAATGTTCCTCGTAATAAAGCCGAACGAATCGTATTGGACCACATGTCTCGGAACTCGACAATGATTAGTAAGTAGTCTTATCATTTGTGATTTGCGGGAAACAGAGATAGTGGTAGACAAAAGCGCGCCGTTTTCAACCAACAACTGGCCGAGCCACTGGGTGACAGTACGACGAACCGAACAAAGGTTGTTGCCTCGGAAGCACATGAAACTGTTGAAGTCACCGGAGCGCAGAGATGATTTCTGGTGCTGAAACCTGGACGATCTGGCTAGATTCTCTTTGGTGGTGGTAGAAATAGTCGTAGTAATATTAACAGCACTGGTAGAAGTAATAGCTGATGCAGTGGAAATAGCGGTAGTAACAAAATCAGTCGTGGATGGGGGCGCTGAACCACCTCCTCGTGGTGCCGACTGGGCGGTCTCGGTGCAAACCTTGACTGGCTAAGAGTTCAGCAACTCCAGATAGGGCCAACCACTCTACCTGGTTTCAACGTACTGGTTACATTCGATCAAGACAATGAAACTACCGCCAGCACCTCCGTGCAGGCATCTACCAGTACACAGGATAGGCGAGCGGAGTACACCTGTTCAGAATGTGGCCAGGTTTGTAAATCGAACGCTGGTTTGTCGGTGCATGCTCATATGCATCAACGCAGAGGTGGTGCAGAACAGTAAGTAAGTGCGTCGAGTGTGATAGTAGCTTCCTGACCAAAATTGGTCTTAGTCAACACAGGAGGCATGCGCATCCTGTCGAACTCAACCGTGCGTAGGAAAGCCGTGAAAGCCACCGGAGCAAATTGGTTTCAGCAAGAATCGGCTTCTCTTGTCAGATGTGCCAATGTGCCGGCTCCGTCGTGTTTCACTCACCGGCTCCAGTCACATATGCCAGGTCGTACTCTGGAAAGCATCCTGACGCGTCTGCATGCACTGAAATGGTAGAAAAATGCTGCCTTCAGGGCCATTACATCAACCGCCTCATAAGCAAACATGAGGTCAGATAATTAGTCCTAAGCTGTTAAACACTCCGAATGGTTTTCCCGTTTGGTTGAAACAGCGATAACCCAACCAGAATCCAACGACAAGGCTTTCTTAAACAGCGATGAATTGTCAGTAACTGCGCGCGGTCTGCATGCAAACATTTTCACGATGGCGCAGGCAAATTCAATGCTGAACACGCGCACATCACAAGCTTTTCTGTACACCTGGCGTAAGAGGTTTCAATCCACAATTGATCGCAGCTGTCGCATTCCCATAGACTTTCCAGTCGGCCCCTTTCGAAAAGAAGCACTAGACTCGAGTTTCGCTTTCATTAGAGCTCGTCAGTTGTCGGTAGGTAAGTTGGACAGTCCTGATTGGTTGTAGTCGTGTCGTTGCAGCCGATGGACACGTCTATGACGTGCCGTCATCAGCGCTTATCACAGAAGAGCAACACCTTCGTCCCTGTAAGGTCTCATTAGCACGTTGGGGAATCAAGCCCATGACCTGTGAATAGGTGTTCAAGTGTCACGTTATTACAGAATGGCTGTTCAGACGCACATCGACTACACCGCGAAGTAGCGAGCACCAAGGTAGCACGAAAGTACATGAATTACGCCAATTAGGTGTTTACCTTAAGTTTCTCAGGGTGAAATCAGTCAGCTGGGTGTAATTAGCCAGCAAAGTATTAAGCAGCAAACACGGCCCCAAAAGTGTCTGAGACGATTGTAAACGGTTTACTTAAGTGATCACGGAAGAACAAGGACAACAATCCATGAAGATTCCTGAAACTTCGGTGACCGTAAACCGAATTTAAGGTTTAAAAATATGCAGTTACAGAAAGATCAACATTTGGCGGCATCACATAACAGACCTGTGGATGCGTATACCCAACAGAAGTTAATGGTCAACTACATAAAAAGGGTTATTTCATACACAGAAGGTACTTCTCAGCCCTATAGTGTAATCTGCATGCATTTGCAACTTGCTTACATATGTAGTTAGTTCATCAAACGGTTGTTTTTATAACTTGTTTTGGTACAGGTTAGTAACGCGCACCGTATAGTTTTTCCAAATCAAGCACAAAATTGTAACTCTAGTGGTTACTATAGATGAGACCTATCCGAAAAAAATCCGGGAATTTTGTGGATTTTAATCGAAGACAGAAACGGTATATCCAAAGGAGGCAAAGTTGATCTTAGCTTGGCTACAAAACCATGCCAGGAGCTCACAGATTTCACACTTAAACTCAGTTACCCGCTCATTCCCATGAGGGCCCTACCTGAAACTTCTGGACCAAAACCTTGACATGTAAAACAACCTGGTGAAATGCTTTTCTTCAACGAACTCACTAGGCTTATCTGGCTCAGAAGTTTGACCTGCGAAGAAGGATTTCTTTGAGAACCCATTCCGGACCGGAGACTGAAATGCTCGAATCACCGAGCTGTTAAGGATCTTGTCCAGCCCAGAAAACACAGTGAATAAGATATTGGCATCTGATTCTGTTCACTGCTGTGCGCAGCAGGTGTAATTAGGACTAGTCTAATTGTGCCAAACGGTTTTTGAAATTATTGATTTATAGGTCAGAGGTCACAATCAATTGCCGGGCGATCGGATAGCTCTTTTTTAGGGTAGGTTTGCACTGCACCACTTGCGGTTACAATGATCTAACAAGGGACCAATCCAAACGTCGCGTTAAGATACCACATCAGGATTGGACGAAAAGCCTCAATGTTACACTTCCCGTTATTTGCCAAGTTCTTTGTTCTGTATTGCACCAATCAGCCTCACAGTTTGACTTTGAAAAATCCAATACGATCAGCCAATAACAGGCCGTGATTTCTTTAATTCTGTAGCACATCTTTAAATGCACCCCCTTATCACATGAATAAGAACTGCTTACTACAACCAGTGTTACTTGCGTCAGAGGTTTCAATTCGGGTAAGATTCCTAGGGCTATTCGAAGTCCCTGATTACGAGTATTACAGACTGGTCACTCGGCGACGTGCTCGCGCCGCTTCGAAAAACCATACGACAGGAAGCAGATACGGAGAGCTAACTATGCAGCGATTCAAACGCTGTACCACCAGCGTAAGAAAGATGCTGCATTTGCAGTTTTCTCTGGCAACTGGAGAACTGCCTACAAGATGAACCGCGGCCTCCCGGATAGTTCCAACGAATACTAGGTCCGAGGTAGGATCGGCTCATCCTCATGTTGTTTAGCAACCATCTCGCACGATTCTGCCTCGAAGTGATCCTTGGTCAATCCGATGACTGGAGAAGTGTCGCGCACCTTGAAGAACATGCAAACACCGCTCCAGGTTTGGACAAACTTTTGCCCAAGCATTTGAAGCGCATGAAAGCTGATGCCTTGGCTGGATACTTCAACCTTTTCCTGCTAACTGGAAGCTGCGCAATCCATCTGTGGCGCTGCCAAATCACGTTGTTCCGAAAGTGAATAACCCTTCATCTCCCAGCGAACTGAGACCTATCGCCGTATCTTCAACGTTGATACGTTGCTTTCACAAGATATTGGCTGATCGTTGAAATACGCGCTTGCAACTGCCCGCTCTTCAGTTCGCATTTCTACACCGTGACGGTTGCCTCGAGGCGACCTCACTACTCCATGCACTGCTCCGGAACTCATGCACCACGTCCTCCAACCTGTCTTTACTGGCGTGCACGAAGGCCTCGGTTTTATCTTGCAGCACTCGATTATCAGATCGACCCAAGCCTTCCATGCTCTTCAACCTCCAATACACTACAACGCTGATTCCTACTGAAAGGTTCCTGCCACACTCGAAAACAGTGTTCTCCAGTCCCAGCGTGGTGTATACCAAGGTGATCCGCTGTTGCCGCTGCTATTCATCATGACAATGGATGAGGTGATGGTCCTACTTGGATCATAGCTTGGCTACCAGTTCCAAGATACACTGGTCAACGGTTTCGCCTATGCCGACAATCTGATTCCCCGGACCAAAAGTGTGACGCCTCTCTCAGAGAATCTTGCAGCCGCCCTAGTGCTCTGGAGTTATCTGGACTGAAGATCAACACGCACAAGATTAAGCTCATGTCATCCGCGGTGACCATAAACAACAACGCAACCGCTATCTATGATGAGTTTGTTCACTTCGGCCAGGACATTATCCACTCACTAAGCGCCTCTGGCACGGTGGCCCATCTCGGTGTCCCGTTCACCTAGAAAGACAGAACATTCAACGATCACCGTCTGCAACTTCGTACGATGTTGGAAGAAAACCACCAAAGCGCCCTTGAAGCCACATCAACGCCTAGAACTCCTGAGACAACATCTGATCCCGAAGATGAATCACTCATTAGTATTGAGCCGAGTTCACCGTAACACGCTCAAAGTTATGGATTATGAAATTCGCCAGCTTGTTCGGTAGTGGCTCCCCTTTCCTAAAGACACACTGATCAACTACATCCACACCCCAATTCGTTTGGGTGGTCTGGGCATCCCGAGTTTGTCCACCACTATTCCCATCTCGCGCAAATCTCGAGTGGAGAGACTGCTCTCCAGTCAATGTCCAGTTCTGCGGAATGTGGTCAAAGATAATTCGTTTGGCCCTATCTTGAGGGAAGTGAACGTCCCGTTACGCGTTCAGGGTGTAGTGGTGACGAACAAGGAGGAAGCCCACGCGGCGTGGATGGATAAACTCTATCATTCGCTAGACGGCCGTGGTCTTCAGGAAGTGTCACGCTCTCCACTTTCTAATCGTTGGCTGTTCATTTCAGAACGCATCTTTCCCAGAATTTTTATTCATGCCACCTAGCTCAGATGGAATCTCCTGGAGACTACGGTCCGAAATTCACGAGGATCGAGTGCGCACTCAGTTCATCTGGGATGCCTCTCGAACTCGTGAACAGAAAGCCTCGCCATATCTGCAAATCATGGTGCAGTTCACCATGAGCGAGCGTTGTGCTGTTGTGCTCGAACAAACCGCCGCATGGCCAAAGACCTGGCGAAACGACTGCGCAACTTGGGCTATACAGTCTTCGAGGAGTTGCGAGTACCAACGACGAGCTCGTTCATCAAACCCGATGTGATCGCGGTTCGTGACGGCGCTGCTGTGGTGCTTGACGTCAGTATAGTGGATGACTACCGAAGCCAACTTGCCTGGACGGACAAGGTCGCGAAGTACAGAACCGACTCTCATAATGCCGCCATTCAATCGGTCCTCCATACTTTGGGCTGTGATGTGAACTCTGTTTCTCATTCACCTGTGATCATCTTCTTTTCGCGGTATTATATTTCCTCTTCATGTAGCGCTATTCTTCGACTGGGACTGCCTCCTACGCAGTCACGGATTTATGTCTACTGACTGTTCTAGGTTCCCTAAAAACCTACGACACATTTATGCGGGGAACCTGGCGTTAACTGTTGCCACCTCTCTGACAGTTGTCTCACTATGAAGGACATTTTTCTGTCCCGATGCGTGAGCCTTGACTGTGATAGCACCCTGTGCCCTGAAGAGCTTTTAATTTTGTGAGACTGGTTGTTTATTTTATTTTCTTCCTTCATCCTACCTTTTGTGTAATATTTCTCCTTTTTCTGAAATCCGTTTGTTACATACCGCACAAGTAACTTTTCATTTGATGACTGAACTATTAACGCTTGCTACTCTTCTGAGAAGGCTCGTCAATTGTTTAGTGTGCTACCTATTGCAGTGCCCCACATTTGACAGACAGCTTGTTTTTATATTCACCTTTTTACATATCTGTTGCTTAATTTTGGTGTCACCGTTTGTTCTTCCCTTTGAACGAAGATGTGTATATTGCTCTTCAAAATAAACGATATAGTAGTGGTGGCATTGAACAAATCATCATGCCGACAGTAGTGACATACGGCGTCTCACGAAGACCGGGTAGTTTTCCTTCTACTTTGTAGGCCGGACTGTCATCTCACTGGACTTGACACAACATTGACCAATTAACTCCTGGATGTATGCTTTGATACAGGATACATACACTTTCTGTGTGCCCCGATACAGAGGGATCTAGTGTCCGCATCGTCTTCAAGCCCAACGTTGATAGACTTTTAGAGGAAATCAGGAACTGCACAGGAAAACTGATCCGTCTATTCGATGGGACAAGCAGGTTCGTCTCACTGAGTAGCAGGAGAGAATGATCGGCTACACCGTGAATCTGTTTGCCAGTTGGTTCCAGCACGGAATTCGGGCATACGGAATCGAGTATATCCTTTGATATGATAGATTCATTGTTTTTCGTGTCCGCAATGAAGGTGTGGTCAGCTCTGGAATTGAATGCTAGCCGCCTGCACAGAAATTGATTATTCGCCTTGGTAGACATCAATGTGTAGATGGGGCTTATTTCATCCATACGAGCCGTTTGCTTTATCGCTGGGAAATGGCACTTAGGTTTCCAACAGACCTTTCGGATGTGGTCCGTCCTTCCGCACGCGTGAAAGATTTCACCGATAAAGCAAAATGTAGACCGAAGATGAACGTCGTCACAAGACAGACATGGATTCACAGTTATAGGTTTCATCGCTGTGTCGGACTTTTCGTTGCGAACTTCTGGCGTGAAACGGACTCGTCCGACTTGGATGATCGCTTTGAAAATATCCCCGTTGACTCTTCGGGGACTACTGTTATAAGGTCGTCATGTCATTCGCATACCTTGCGGGCCTCCGAGGACGCCAGTTCTTTCTTGTCAAGCATCTTTTCTTGGAGAGTGACGTTGTTGATCCCCGCAATTAAACGGTTGCATAGTTGCTCCTCCAACCCATCACCACAATTGTATCTGGTCGCTTGTTCGTTCAACAGCAGAATGAACTTTCAACATAGCATTATTCGTCCTCGAATCGAGGAACCGAACTTGACTGTCTCCGTAGCCTGGAAGTCGAGAGACAGGATGTGGTCCAACAACAACTTCCTCAGTTTGTTGAGCGAAAGCTTCGCTAGTATTTCCGGTAAGGCCAGATCCTTCAGCAAGCAGTACATGTCACACTCATCAGCAATGCGTAATAAGGCTGACTGATCCCGTCTGCAGTTCTTTTGAATGATGCACCACAGCTGGAAGCGCTCCACACACCTCAGTTCTGGATGGACTGTCTTGCAGGTTCATTTGTTCAACCACAGGAAGCTCCATTGCGCGCCGCCAATTTGTAATAGTCGAATTCATGGAATTAACAGTAAGTAAAGAAGTAGCTCGATCCCAATGTTAGCCTCAACTTAGTAGAAACAGAAGAGAGGATCCAGGCACTCACGGTTTCGATCAGAAATAAGAGTGTGGTTGCCTAGAGAATCAGGTTATTTAATGTGGTTGTGTGCGCTAAACGAAGGTGTAAATGGTGCAGTTAATCTTGACCTCCGCAAGTACTGTGTTTTGCGCTGACGTTGTGCGGTTACATATAGCTGAGTTAACCGAGCTTTTGAGTCAAGGCGGCTTAGTGGTTGACGGTGCGGCTAACACTTAATACTATCCGAGGGGTCGCGCGCATATCGTGCTTTGCGTGTGTGTAGAGGGGAGTCTACGGTAGTACACCTGACGCATATATCAGCATGACCAAATGACAGAACATATGACATCGGTGCGCAATATAGTCACGTCACCACGATCTATGGCACCGATGGTTCTTTTATATGCCGCGCACTTCCGTTCAGGGCCGCACAATTGTTGCTTATAGAGATTTTGAACGCCCGTCCAGATTTTATTACCCCAGACCGCCTGGTTCAACACCAACCCTTCTTAACATTTAAAATCAATGTTATAACGCGAAAGACTTATCTGGGTAACATTCTGGTATCTCCGGTCTTGACCACCAGGATTTCGCTGACCTGCTTTCGTCTGCCCGTACAGCAGCTGCTTTGGAATACGTCATCGCCCATCTGACGGACGTGACCTAGCCAACGAAGCCGATTCAGCATCAGCATGCCTTTCATCTCGTCCAAGTCCGCTCGTCACAGTACCCCAGTGTTCAGAACCATGTCCGGTCATCGAATATCCAAGATGCCTTCTACATATTCTAAATGGAAACGCCTCAGATAGCGTAAATTCCGCTGATACATATTGTAACAAGTTTCATTGCGTACAGCAGGTAGACGGACCATGAACGGTAAACACAGAGCCTAGTAGTCATCTTCAGGCTGTGGTTCTTCCAGACACGTCTTTCAAGACGTCCGAAATCAGAACTAGCCTCCGACACACGAACTCGTAACTTGCGGTCAATGGACAAATCTGTCGACAGGTTGCTACCCAAGTAGCAGAAGTCCGCGCAGCTGTCAACGACGTCTCCAGTGATGCGAGTCTCAGGCGCACGTGCAGGGTCAGCACCTCCGCCCGGAGAAGAGTGAAAAAAGAAAATTTCTCACCTGTGTTTGTATCCAATCCGGACTTGGATGCAACAGTTACGAAAGCTGTGGCCAGTCGCTGTAGTTCGTCTTCATTTTGTGCGAACAGCGTGTTGTCATCTGCGAACGGAAGCATGCGCATCGCTGAGGCGTGTAACCTGGTTGGGCGCGAAAGGTCGATATACAGCAGGCGCCCCTGTCGCGAATCGTATCACCACGCCGTCTCTCGAGTTCTGAAAAGGACGATTGTTATGCGAGTGAAACATAAGTCAAATAGAGTAGGACGGGACACAACCTCATGTCATGCCAATGACAATGCCAGGATAAGGGTCGATCCGCTATAACTGTACATTCGCTTCCCCACACTACAGCATTTCTAATCAAATGTGGACGAACGTACCCTGCATATTAAACTTACAGCAAACGTCCACATGTCTTGCGGCTCACGGGGATTAAAGGCTTTGTGAAGTCTACATAGAGGGATCAGTGGACTGGTTGCGTTCGCGGCACTTCCCTTGAACTATTCAGCAGCAAAACCCCAGTCACTGTACTGCGACTCGCCCGGAATCCACACCGCTCTTCAGGAACACTGGTGTCCAAAACGTCCGCATTTATTCGGTTCGGAAGGATTCTTGCAAGAACCTTGTGTACGCAGCTCAGCAGACTGGTGCCCCGATAGTTGTCAAAACATTGCTTGCTACCTTTACCTTTAAACAAACGTAATATCAGAGCATCCTTGAAAACTTGTGGCATTCACTCCTGCTCCCAGATGGAGTGAACCAGCCGGAGCAAAGCGCGCTCCAACACTGGCCCGCTATCCTTCATTATTTCACCTGGTAATGCATCCTCGCCTGCAGCTTTTCCATTGTACAGTCGTCTAATCGCTGCATGCACCTCTGGAAAATCCGGGACGGGGGCAAGTGAAGAGTTGACAGCCCGTTACGTTAGGCTGTTCACGGCCACCCAGTCAATGGTAGCAGGACGGTTCAGCAAGCTACTAAATTATTTGTTTCAAATTGTCATGATGCCATCTGGCTGGGTGAACGAAGAGCCAGTGTCCATGTCAACCAGTGTTTTGGTAGACTGGACGGATGAACCGAAAATAGCCTTAAGCGAATCGTGGAACTGTTTCTGTTGTCAGCAATCGGCTTAGCCATGCATCCACTCACCTTGTTTCCTTCACCAGTCGTCCTTGATTCCGCGAACACGTTCGGCAGCTGATGGTGAATAACCTGGGATCTCGCTCTATTATCTTCATTGTCCGGGTCCATTGTGGAGGCGGCAAACGCAGCATTCTTCTCTCATGCCAAGCTGGAGGTAGCCGCGTGTTTTCGTTGCAGACGTTGAAAAGCATCCCTCGTCTCACAGTTCTCCGATTGTTTAACATCCAACTTCTGCCGTTGTCCGGATAATCTACAAGAAACAGGCTTACAAACACGGATAGGCAATTTGGTTCTAACCAGCCTATGATCGGGGCTACATTCAGCGTCGCACATCACTCGCGTGGTACGCATTTCATGAATGTCGCGCCGTCACACAATCACGTAATCAAATGACGGTGGCCGCTTCGTGGGTAAGTCCCCGTCGTGATGTTGTTCGTATCCAGCTGAAATCGTTCGTTCGTGATAGCCAGCTCGTGAGTAGCACATAGGTGGAGCAGAAGATCATCGTTCACGTTGACTGAACTAATGCCTTAAGGTCCGAGGACTTTCGGCCAAGCTTCCAAATGGCGCCCGAATCGAGCGTTCAGGT
>LOND01000440.1:46085-61782 GCA_014220965.1 Paragonimus kellicotti
TTTTAAAAATTTTTAAAACTTCATTTGTTATTTATTCTACTGTTAGTGTTTAAAAGTTTTCCTAAACACAAAAGGGGAAATCCATCATGCATCTACACTTAAGCTGCGGGTATCGCGTTCTTCACTGAGCTACCTGGTTAGACGATTAACGTTCCGATGGAAGCCCTATTGTATCCTACTGCATGAGAAGTCGAGTTGACATGATGAATTAAAAGTAACAGCAGGTAAAAGGTCATACGTTTATAGGTCGGGCGTTCAAGTTTTCCAAAATCAGAGTCCACGCAACGGAAGCCAGAATGTATGTGGTAGCCAGTGATTTTCCTGGCTATAAACTTGTCCCTTTGTTAACTAGTGTCCCCAATTGATTGATTAAATATTCCAGATTCCAGTCGGTACATACACTGGCTCTAGGTCCGCATGCTTGTCGTTTGCAGTTTGCGTTAAGATCCAAGGTTCGATAAATTCACGCGCGGATCTGGTTTGTGCGATAGCGAGTATTGCCACCGTTTCAGTGTTAGTAGTTCATGCCGTTCGTAAGGGTGACTTTTTGTGTTTGCCCATTGCTAATCTGTGTTCGTCTAAGTTTCCTGTTCGACGAACGTAATGGATGTCGCACTGTCTGCCGTAAACCTTGCAGTCCATATTCAATGTTTCAAAAGCTCAGAGTTAATCTTGTCTTGGTTAAGCTTTATGGGCCACTGTGACCTAAAGTGGGATGATCAGTCTCGCGGTAATTTCCGAAACGTTCATCATATAAAGCAGACTGATCCGCTTGATGCAAGTTGGTTCTTTTCGTTGGAATATTTTGCAGTAGTGCAACGTAAGACAGAATTTCTTGAGTATGGATTCTAGTGGTCTGCTGTATGCTGTTGCACATTTTAACAAAGTTTTAACACAACTCCGTTTGTGTGTTCCAGGATAACTGCTGGAAAAATATGTTTTTTCGACGTTAGTTGGTATACCTTGAGTTTTGTTTGACCGATGTTAAGTCATTTCACAAGGACATCCGGTACCTGCCTTCCTTCTCTAATGTGAAATGTATCCCGATACTGTCGATAAATAATGTTGTCGACTGTAGTCTAACTAGTGCGGACTTTCACTATACCACCTTTCAATATTTGATTTTCACGAGGAAAATTCGAAGGACTTGACAAGTTGCTGGTAGTCCATCTTAGATGGTGACATTATAGAACGATAAGGCAATCCAGTTTTGTGAAGTTTAGGTGGATCATAAGGCGTGATACTGTAGCATCAGCGGATCTTTTAGTGTAGGTTTAAAGAACCAATTCTCCAGTGCTACAGCAACAATCCACAAGCGGACATCCAGCCGAGCAGACAATCAACACCTGTCCAGATTGTCATTCAAAAGACAAATATAAATTAAACGTCGCTTACAACTGACCGTGGTTTTCGCATTCGTGTAGAAATTTCACTCAAGCACGATACTGGATGGTCGTCCTTGTTAGGGCCTGCCAGTAGTACACACCATTGTCACAGCCGGAATTTGAACTTCGGCCATGCTTTCATGGGGCAGCCGCGCTACTGACATCACATCAGTCGAAACTGAATTAATATGTGCAAACTCCCAGCCACATTCTCTTGTAACTAGAGGTCATAGGCTCACTCATCACTTACGAAGTCCTTTTCGAACTGACAATTCCTACGAGAGCAAATTCCGGCTTGTCAACTAAACGTGAATCTTACGCAAACCAAACAACGTATGCAATAATTTGATGCCACGCACTGAGCACAACTTACATCAGTTTCGTCGTACACGGGTGCAGAGTGTGTTGCATTTCACGTTCAGTCGATTAACTTCTGTAGGACTGACCAAGGTTCACCCGATATGTTCAAGGCCAGTACATCCAAAAATGTCCGTTTCCTGAACCAAGGTAACTTAGCGTGCGCATTGTACTCAGCATGGAAATGCGTCCTCGTTCGACATAGTGAAGTAGCTCGACCACTTGATCGGCGAGCACGAACGTTCGTTCGTCTGTCCACGCACGTCGTTAGAACCAACAGAGTAATGACGCTCACTGCTGAACGGATAGTACAAGGATAGGAAATGAGTGTGTAGTTTGTCTTAGTGTTCAAATGCATGACTCAACAGAATAAGCCGCGTTTCCTGTAGCCTACAACCAACATCTGAGAGTCAAACGAAGCTCATGGTAACACTTAAAGACCATTGTCTGTCTATGTATTACTACCATAGTTTAGTGTTCCCGTAGGAAGTAGCCATCCTCGCAATAAGAGGGTCTGCTAGTTATGTCTTCGCGCGTTAGAGTTAGAGCTTTTGAATTTTAAAATGTAGGAATACCTTTGATAAAACTGCGATCAGATGTAACGTCGGTCGTAGAAAATTATAAACGATTGTAGGCCAAAAATAAACAGTAGCGACCAACCACTGCATATGGCTCTAGGTGGATGGACGGTTATTCGTTCACACTGAAGCCTTTTTCATAACGTCAAAAGTGATGTGTATAGCTAGTCTCCAAAGGTCGCCCAAAATGGGATTGCCTACGAAAAGTAAATGTCTTGATCAAAACAGTGTCGATGGTTTTTCGCATTTTTAGGATTAGCTGATTTGAATGCAGCATACTTAACTCGTCACAAGTCAATTCGAAAGACAGACAGCTCCTTAGAACAGACATATTCTGCGGAAGCAAACATGATCCATCCGCTTTTGCGGGAAGTGTGCTATATCTGCCTCTTCCCAAGCTTTAGGGTGTTTTTAATTTATGGTCCAAACACTTGGCCGAGTCATTTTGTGGTCCTGGTAAGTGTTCGCACGTAGACAACGTGTGCGTCTGTGCGGCGGCCTTTCTGCGTGGTTCACCATTCATGGCACATCAATCAGCCCCTAAACCTGTACCAGCCTATCTGACTGGACCGGGTCACGTGACGTTTCTGATTGAACATATGAGCTTTGGCCTGATTACGCTGGCTTGTTGACATTTTACAGTCTACTCTCATCGCACAGACGCGCTTACCCGTCATTGCCTGCAACTCTTACTGTACACTTGTCCTCCTTGCTACAATACAGTATTACTGCTTAGCTGTACCTACCTTCCGCACTCGATACAATAATTATATAGTCTACGCATTACAACACACGGGTTAGTTTGCTAATCACTTTTAGATTCACGGGATACAACAGGTTGGAAGAAGGTTTGTCTTACAGTGGTTCGTGTGCTTTTCCCGTAAACTCCATCCCGATCACTATGAGGCTACACTGCACTTTACTAGCCGATAAAATCGTCGTGTTTATATCATTTATGACTTCCAAGAGCACTATGGCAGGGTGAGTTTTATGGACAACTGTCTCGGGAGTTCATCACTTCTAGTGGTGTTCGTCAAGGGTGTCCGATTTCCCCTTTCCTGTTCAATTTTGTCATGGACGACATTTTGGAGGGTGCGCTTGAGGAGTCCAGTGGACTTGGTGTTGAGCTTCTTCCTGGCGCTCGGTTGACCGATCTGGAGTATGCGGACGACATTGTCTTACTTAGCCCCTCTGCCGAAGACATGCAGACCATGCTGAACAAGGTGAGTGACCGGGCTGGTTTGTATGGAATGCGCTTCGCACCTTCAAAGTGCAAAGTGTTGCTTCCGCTCCTATTTACTTCATTGCAGATAATCCGCTTGAGACTGTGGACAGTTTCACATACTTGGGTAGCACTATCTCGTCAGCTTGTAATATTGCTGATGAGATATCAACGAGGATAGCAAAGGCACGAGTTGCCTTTGCCAACCTGCGTCATCTGTGGCGTCGAAAAGACGTTCGATTGTCGCTGAAAGGAAGAGTATATAATGCTTGTGTACGTTCTGTTTTGCTCTATGGTTCGGAAACGTGGCCTGTTCGCAAGGAAGATATCAACAGGCTTGCTGTATTTGACCATCGTTGTCTCCGCCAGTTAGCCCACATTAAGTGGACTGATCGCGTGAGCAATGCGGCAGTTCGCCGGCGCGTATTCCGGAACGCTCGGGATGCGCGATCAATTGGTCAACTACTCACGTTGCACAGCCTGCGATGGTTAGGTCACGTACTCCGTATGCCAGCTGAGCGTTTACCGTACCGGACATTATATACTGAGACCACCAACAGTTGGGTGAAACCACGTGGTGGTCAAGCAACAACGTGGTCACGAAATATGAAGACTCTGACTGTTCCACTGAGCGTAGTGAGTAGATGTCCCCTGCTTGACTACTGGGTCTTCGTGATCACTCAAATTGCTGAATAGAAACACTACCCAAGATAGTGGTGTGTCGTAATCAATGACGTACTTACATTCTTACTTCCTCCGCCCAATCGTCTTTCTCAATTGTAATCTTCTTAGTAGCGTTTTCATCTAGGATACTCAAGGTCATTGTTGAAGGGATCGGCGGCCCGATCCACAGTACCTTCTGGTCAGGTCCAAAGCTGAGGATTATGATGAGAGCACTTGACGTCGTCCCATGGGATGCATTCACCTCAGCTATCCTATTTATTTTTGGGGCGTGTTCTTGCCTAACATCTTCGTGTATCCCAGTTGCAATGTGGCTCCATGTAAGGGATCATTCAAATAAGACGAGAAAACTAACGTAAGTTGAACCATTGTAAATTGAGTAGAGCCCTTGGGTGGACGTCCTGTTAGTTGTTGACGATGACTGGTTTGATAGATCCTATTAAATATCTCTAAATCGGCCGCAGGAACCAGTGGTGAAAATTTGGCCAACATCATTTCTTACTTTTGCCTTAGAGGTGTCTTTAATCTAATAGTCTGCAGGATGAACGTAAGTTCCGAGCCTCCTGTTAACTCGCATCGTTCGTAGAATAAAAAGCCAATATATTGGTCTGATTGAGAATTAACTGAAGCTTATTGACCAAGAGTTTCGATCGCAGTAAGAAGAATTAAGGGTAGACATTTAACGATTAACAAATGATGTAGGTCAACGAAAACAAACGTTGGATTAGTACCATGAACGGTAGATGTGTTAATTTCCTAAGAAACAGAGTTCATATGTCGTACATACTTTCAACTATTGTACTGCGTTTTAGATTGTCTTAGAATAGTGGGATAGTCAACTTCTGATCCATTCCTAGCAATTAGTAACAGGCGAGCTTCGTACCTCGACTGGCACAGCACATACAGTGTTGCAAAGTGCAGCTCCTAGAGTTACTTCAAATGCGGCCTAAGCCTGGCGTTTGTCATATCTGGTCTATTAGTATAAACGCTGACCGATCTAACTGTCAGTAGTATCGAGTTCTTACGCTTTACATTTAATGTCCGTTCATACTAAGAATTGTGGGTGGCAGAACCGAGTCGATCAACACAGAGTCGTGGTAAACAGCTAAGTTGCGCGTAGTTCTGTAGTAAATGGAGATAGACTGTATCAAAACGCTCGCAACATTTATGAGCAGCAATCATGTAGCCTCAAAAGACTCAAAAAGAGGAATATAATTTGTCTTGCTAAGTCTAATCCATCAATCTGTGATGGGACCCGCTCCATTTAGGTGAAGTGACTTACCAGCGTGAACCAACTGACGTGATAAGGAAAGTTGTTGAAGACGCCTGTTGCACCATGTTATTCGTCCCGAGAGTCCAACCAAAATAAGGTGTTTTCATAAGTGACTGATCCTCACGAGAGCAAGACGGATGAAATTACGAACAATTATCTACTAACACTCCCTTTGAACGGTGTGCAGTCCAAGCCACAACTGTAGCTTAAAGGTGACTACAGTAATTCATCGTGTTTGCACAATCAATCGGACTCAAATCAAATTAGTCAGTTCATGTTCGGATAAGTACAAACGCAGTCATATTAGACACAACCGCATTTGGTAGTGACTTTCTTGGCACGATGGCAAGTGCCTGGACTGATATCGCGCTGGCATCTAGTTGGTGACACTGGCTACACACAGGGTGATGTAATCCGTGTGACGTTGATGACAAAGTCCCCATACAATCGTTCTAGTAAATCTCCACTGGACAAGATGAACTGGAATCGTACAGTTACTGAAGAACACCTTGCATAGCTGGCTCAATACCAACATTTAACGTTAGATAGTGTGCAACATTTTCTGAAATTTGTTCACCACGTCAAAAGAATCAAATCACTTCAAATGATGTCTACAACAACCAATCAATAGCGGTGTTCCGTGGAAGTCCCATTTAGCAAACAGCTACATCTTTTGTTGTATAATCAGCGTGAAGAAGCTTTACCATTTGCTTCGATAGCATAGTTCGAACTAATCCATTGCGGACGGTTTGCGCTGTGCTGCGATATATGCATGCTACTGAACGATAATTGTGAAAGTGTTATAACAAGCGTAGTCAGCAGGAGCTAGAAATGCTCGGCAAATGAAGATAAAAATTACTGTGATGGGTGATCAAATCAGAGGAGCGATTATTCCGACACTCGGTGGAATATCTCAATGCGTATATACAAAAGCCCCCAACGAATGGATTGCGGACAACACGGTCGACCGGACGAGCCATCGATCAACGATGCCAGACCAACGGACAAGAAACGGTAGGCAAAAAACCCACGACAGAAAGTGTCAGCGCATACACAAACATGACGTGTGAGTGGAAACCACTCTGGTTGTGGACTGGAATTACGCGATAGACGCAAACCAGCAAGCGCGCACAGGTTGAATTTGAATTGTGTGACGAGGTGCTGCTGTGTTGTTGACGCCGTTTTAGTTTCCGTTTGTGTAAGTCGTGTGCATGGCTTACTGGGCCTTTGGCTCATGCTTGTCTGTATTGTTTCCTTTTACAGGATTGTTGTTGGACCCCTCCTTCGGAAGAACGCTGTCCCCCGGTGTCTCCACGTTGCCCCAAAGTTGGTCCGTAAGTGCGACGGACAATCAGAATAGAAGCGGCTGGCTTGCATGTTACAAGTGCACGTAGCGTGAGAACTTGTTGAGTTGGACAATCAAGATTGTGCTTTATTGAACAAGTTTTTGCTGCAATACGAACGGCGAACACGCCATACGGAAAGTAGCGACATCCCAAACCTCAGATATACACAAAAGGCAATGACCTTTAGTAGAGAAGTCACTTACTTCCAAATTATATATAATACAGTATATCAGCTATTGTGTAGACGTAGACTTAGATTGGCTTTGAAGAATCCCATCTAAACTGATGCAGTAAACGTGGAATAGGCTACTCAGGAGACAAAGGAGAAACGTGTGCCGAAATTGAGCCCAAATATGTTGTCCTGAAACGACAAAATTCAAAAAATAAAAATGAGTCTCATATGAATCTCGAGAGATAGATCATTTTTGGGGAAGTAGATTTCCACTAACAGAAATACCCATCTTTTCCACATAAACAACACTTTCATTAGGGCAAAGTAGAGGGATAGAAAGGTTTTCCACAATCATCGCGTACAACTATATTGTTCGACTAATTATTCTAGTATTCAGCATGCTACGTGGATTCGAATCTAGGACACTACACTAAACGTTAGCTGATTGTATTTTAATTTCTAACTATTGACTATTGAGTCGGTTGTTTTTCTGCTAATATTTATCAGCTGTTGACGATGGAAGTCGGAGTATTTCAGACAATCCATTGAGTAAGCGCGAGTACTTCCTCAGGATAACATAGCGATGGCATATTATCGGTGCATCAATAACCCGCTAATTCATTGTCACTTCGGCCTTGCATGTTTCACCTGCGCGACCAAAACAGCTACGTCTCAAGCTCTACAGCTAACGTTCAACGCTTGTTCTTCAGATTGTCTTATTGCTGTTAGTAATAGTATTCGTTTTATTATTGCTAACAGGAATACACTTAGCTTGTTTATGCTGCATCGTAGAAGCTCTCACTCGCATCCAGGACAGTCAGGTCATTTAACAGTCGCCTAGATGAGTTGTTACTCAAATGCACCCAATCGATCAAATCGTTGACAAGGCGAACGTAGTTAACAATACAACAGATACAGGGATGTGAAGTTCCCTCCTTCTAACCACGGAGGTAATTCGATACGGGATGCACATGTGCGGACTATCGACTGAATGTATCTACCAGCGGGTGCAGTTTTTTTCCAATTGTCAAAGTGTGTCTAAGACTGTTAATACACCTCTCCTATCTGTACACTTTTTCAGCTCCAGTATACTTTTGGTATCAGTGCCTATTGCTACGCCAAGGAGAGATAAACGGAGACTGACGCACAAAAGCACGCGCGCGCGAGTGAGTGTGTGCGTGATAAGCTCACGTGATTCCAGCCAACGCGCGCGTGCGTCTATATCCGTACCTGTATGCGCCAGCTGAATTGAGAGCTGCATTGTCCCAACACCGCCCATATGGCGCAGATGGTCACGTGCTTTGGAAGCGCATGATCAGGACTGTCGAGGGTTGGCTACAACAGTAGCGCGCAGCGTAATTAGGACAACATTGATTTTTGTCGTAGCAAATAGTTATGCCTTTGTTATCGCACGTGCCACAACATTACACGAATTCATGCAGAACATTTTCGGGTCTTCGATTGATTTTAGATGTGATAAGCACTTTTCACATTCGCCATTATCGGTTTGTCCGACAATGCAGTGTAATGGGATACAGGGCTGAGTTCATTTTCGTAAACTCGATCTCGAACGTAGAAAAAACGTGGGGGCTTCAAGTTCATATAGTCTAGTGGCTTCGCATTATAGCAACGTGTCGAGAAGCATCCTACATTTGCACACCTTTCACCAAGGCATTTTCAGTTTTTAGACGTCCAAACGCATAAGATATACTTTTACATTCTTTACACATGCTGGTTGAACATCAAAGCTTTATCTGCAAAAAGAACCTGAGATACTTGTCTCGTTATCGCCGTGACCTGACAAAAATCACTAAGTAATTATGGATTGAGCAAAATATTTTGCAGATGTATAATCGTGGAGTATGCACAAAAACAAGGCTCACCTTAAAAATCAATCAACTAGAGAGGAAACAGGTAATCAACTAGTGGGTTAGGAAATGTTACTAAGTGCATGGCATAGTCAGGTTTATGAACAACTTTTGTGGGACGAACAAAGCAGGCCTGAATCGATTGGCTGCGATGAATGATCGCAATAAATCAAATATCTCAAGCTGGCTATACGTACAGCGATTTACCAAGTCTTAAACAAAATTAGGTGTTAGGTGACCATCACACCGACACACATTCACACCAGGAAGGTCAACAGGTGGAGGTCTGACAAATCACAGCTTCCTGGTCCTCCAAGTTGGGGGTTGGAAGAAGGCTGGTCAGAAAGAGTGCTGTTTTGGTACATCCACCCACCCACTGTCTTGCGGTACAGGCTTTTGAGCCAAAGGCTTTGGTTGAGAACCCTAATCGTTCTCCTGTCTAGGTCTGGGCGTCCTGGCAGTATCTCAGCCCACACACAACCACGATGATGAAACATTTAGGTTCCTCAATAGTTTCAATAGAACACAGCAAAATATGCGTGATAGATGCAAACATTTTGTGCTGATCGATTCAAACCAAATTTACAATAAATTAACTATTGTAAACAACAATCAATTAGGGGGAATAAAATCAGTCAGTGGACAAGGAAACACCTAACTTAGAACCACCAAACAGTTCATGCATTACAAACTGACACGAGCGACCAAACTGATTAGTGGGTATCTCTCTCTATGGCTTCTTCATATCCTGTCGATCCTGACAAGAGCGCAAAATGCCCTATGGATTACTTCGCTCTTCCACGACAGTAATAAATCTGATGTGAAAGTTTTGGTTATCTTCACCCAATCTATTGGCCACATTATTTTCAAAATTTATGATAAACTAATTAAAGCGGCGTGGTGACTCATCAAATGGTTCGCCCTCAAGCTGCGACAGAGCTACATCCAGAATGACTGATTTGAATGTCTTTGCCAGCGTCTCGACGATATTACTCACCTGATCGGACTGGTTGTGGGATCGGAATGTTAGTACCTCGTTGTTGCGGTCTACTGGTTTTGTTGAAATACCTTGTTCGGAGTGTTTGCGGGCATCAAAAAATCTATTCTATAGCTCAAGCCTTCTTCTACGCAGCTCACATTCTTGCTGCAAGTAAAAATTCTTTTTGTTCTTAGTTGTACCTCGAGGACTGACAGAGTGAAAAACTTAGACGAAACACAAGTTCTGTAAGCCCTCTCAATCACCTCTAATTTCTTTACTCTTGGGTCAGATTCCTGCATACCTTTCGAAGCCCCAAACATGTCGCAAGGATAAGAAACGGCACAAACAATCAATTCTAACTAGATCCTTAGAAGTACAAGGCTTAGAAAAAGGCAAACTCCCGGGATAAAACAAGTCAAGAGTATCACGCGTGACTGGCCGTTTAATATTCCAGAGGTTGGATTTGGGAATGACACAGAGTGACAGCACACATTCCACCAGCAGCCGTATCTTCGACAGATGAAGATCCATCCGAAGAACACAGAGGGTCTCTCAAAATTACAGCGCGAGGAGCCGGCAGTATTAAGACCGGTAGCATCTTCGGATAAAACAGATTTTCCAAATTGGATCTTTATGAACTTTCGTCGGCCGCGCATTGTTCGCTCAATGGATGCAGACGGCTGGGCAAAATGAGCTCATTAGGGCAATTGGGTATGGATGAAGGTGAGGGTGCATCAAACAATACCAAACAAGAAAGTTTTAGTAGTTAGGCGATGATGGTTATTAAAAAATAACATAACAGACATCCTATATGTGCAGTCATGGTAAAAAAAACTCATCATGATTGTTCACTGCACGCAGCAAAGGTCAAAATAAAGATAGATTTAGGGTCGATTTTCTACAAACATATCAAACATGCTACAACGAATTCCACTCGCCGCACTGTATCAAACATAGAACGACAAACGTACCAAACGAACTTCAACAAATTCAACAGATAGGGTTTCCTGTGTAGCGATTACCAGTTGTGAAGTGGAACAGCAAAAGACGCACAAGAGGACGATGTAATACTTTCACCTGCAGCTCGGTTATATGTTTGCATCATATCAATAGATGTACGAGCCTAAATAAAGGTGTTTTGTTGGAAATTAGGTTCCATAGCTTCCCTTTCTGATGATTCTGCGGTGGTACGACGGTTAATCTCAGTGCGAATTACTGATAAGTTGTTGACCATGATGATGACGACGGGAACCTCTTGTCAAATATTGCACGTAAACGACACGAACGACTGGCAATGACACAGCTTATTAGCTCACGAACTGATGCTTGACAAGAATCGCTGACAGTTAACAAGAAACACACTGCAAACATGAAAAGGGACTGACTAAAAATGTCACAGTGTCCTAAAAAGTGACATCCACCAACCTTGATGATTGAAAGGAACCATTTCGGAGATAATGTGCCGCTAACCAAAGGACAACTTCTAGTGTTCTCTGTTTACTGTAATAACCGTCAACACATTCCTTTTCTCAACGTTTGTCGAGTCATCCATGCATATGATCAACGTGATTTGTTTGCAATATTAAGGAGTGCATCTGAAATACACTTTCGACAGCCTGGCTTTCATACATCGTCTGATCAGTTGATCCCAAACATTAGTAACCAAGCTGATATACAAAAAGTGTGGTGAGTAGGGCTATGTGTACACTGCAGGATTTGAAGAAGGCATGCACTCTCATGTAAACGTGACGTCGCATGGTCTCTGGAAAAATCCAATCCATCGATCAGCCAACTATTGGTCACAGATGTTTGTTCAATACGTGCACTTGACATTCACAGCTCGCTGCAATCTCGAAGCCTATTAGTCGATTTTCGACGAAACAAGTGACATCGGACACCGAACCATCTACACTACGAACTAGAGGAGGTGTGGGTAGTCTGGCTGAAAATAGTCAGTCACCAGAATTCCGACAATTTGTATGGCAGTTAAACTTAAATCCAGCGGCCTACACCATTCTGACTGGTACTGGAGAAGTCAAGTGCTGCGTCCTCTAGCCCACATCAATGGCACATGTTTGCGCTGGTCAATAAATATCACGACTCGTGATCGCGGCTAGTTCGCACTCGGACCTCGTGGATCCTCTATGTGTTGCCACTGTTATTTAAACCGATACTACACATATATCAAGTCTACACGGAATGACTACTGTTTGCTCCAAAATGTTTGTCAAATACCGCTTTAGCTCCAGTGCAGTGAGCGTCAGTCGGACATGACGTCGTCCATATTGTTCACCCGAGGCAGCCATGTCGACTAGCGGTTCATCGGTAAAAGTGCAGCAGTAGAAATGTATCATTCAAATGTGGGTCAAGCCAAGTTGAGTAGCGGCACACCAGGTATGTATGAAGTGAAAAGACAAACACCGTTTGCGGCATGTTTAACACTCAAGGTCAACAGTACACTGATATGCTTGTAATGAGTGGATTAAGTTCTTGACCCAGTGACCCCTTATACGAACACACAATAGCGAACGGCTTACTAAAGTGGGTAGCAGTTGCTGTCTTCAACGGATAAAGCTGCATGTTGAGGTGTTGACACTTCCACAGCGCGAGGAGAACAGACGGATATTATTTCTTCCTAATGGCAAACGTGCACAACATATCTGATCAAAATCTTCCTTGAGGAAAACGTATATCACCATCGTTATCATCATCCACATCCACATAATCAGTTGAAACACTGAGTTCCCTTTAACCACTTCATCAGAGCAGAAAGAAGACATATTGTGATATGTTAACATTTCGTTTACTCTCATCAGTCGCAAACGTAAAACATGCCAGTTATATACATCATACAGATAAGGACAAACAGGGACTAGACACGCCTACAAGCACACCAATTATTATGTAATCACGACCATGGCAACCCGATAGGTTGCCTCAACCACTTTTGTGCACATAACGTCGACTGGTAAGTTCGGATGAGCATCGTTTCGCAGAAAGCCAGTTTAACTTTGGGTCTCGATTGCATGACAGTATATTGGATAAGTTTACTAGGTCAACTTGACCTGTTATCATGAGATCTGTAGTAATCGATGACGTTGGCTTTCGAGCATCAGCATCGAACAAATAGGCACAGTTAGTCACAGTACAGTTGGGAGTCACTTTCCTAACAGGCGACCATTTTGAAGGCAAAGTTTAATAAACTAAGACGCAGTTTTCGACGTTCGTTATGGGGAAACATCCGTACATACAGCACGGCAAAATCAGTCCCCAAACCATCCACAAAGGTAGGTCCTACAGAGTTGGAGCAAACGTCACGAGAATACCACTAGAGGTTTTTATTAGATGGTGTAACATGCCTGACCAGAACCGTTACTCCTCGTTCAAGAAGTGCTGCCAAGGCAATTTAACTCCAATACAAAACACACTGCTGAATAACATTAAATAACCGACACCCCATAGCTTCAGACTGCTTACAAGAGCAGTCAAACTGGTTAAAATCGCATCAAAATCTTATCGTAATACTGGGACAGGAACCATTACTTACGTTGTGGGAAAAACTAGTGGTGTTATACGGCATCCGCTATTCTTTTCAGACACGTGTATTGACGACCTCTGATGTTTTCTTTACTTCAGCTGCATTGTATGCTGAAGATCTGATCTTGGTTGGTACTCATTCCAAAGTTAGATATTTACTGTTCTTCCCAAGTCTACTTAGAGTGCAGTAATGCGTACTCATATACTGAACTATCTTATGTCGTACATTTTCAATACTTTTCTTCTTAGCTTAGATCTTGCCGATGCAGTCCTCCTATTTAGTTTCATTTTCATGCTAGCCTAACATCTGGTTAGCCAGTGTCGGTTGGACCACAACAGCCTCCCACTCGCGTGTCGCCTGAGCATATTCCTTCGGGTTCACACTGCATACGGAGCGTGTGAATGGAACCGCAAGTGATGAGGGTTATGCTTGGGCGTTTTTTGGCTTCAGCCACTGGGAGAGGCCAATCCGGAAACAAATGCTATCAACCCTATTTCGACGCTTGGCGTGCCGTGACATGTATACGACTATTGCTGTCTGCTAGTTTCACATCTACACATCTGCAGTTGCTTCACTGTACCGGTTCTCAAGGCGACTAAACTTTGGTGAACATCGTTAAACTTTCAACTATCAGTTGAACAAAAGAGAACATTGCGAACAATATGAGTCTACTCTGAGAAGAGACGTTTCTGTTCTCTCATGGTAAGAATGAATCGGTTTACACCTGTTAGGGAATATTACACCAGCTTTTTTATGCACACTGTCGGTAGATGCCGCGATGTCTGCTTGTTTTGTTGGTAGTACTCATTCAAAAACACTGTGCACTCATCCACGATACTGTTAGATGGGAAGGTCGTGTCGTTCCGTGTCTCGTCGGTGCATAATAGACGGCATTCGCTGCTCCGATCCATGGTTTGTCTAGCGACGCACGACGACGACACGCGAAACGGACATACCGACCATTCTCTAGACATGTCAACTAAGAAATTATGGCGACAAGTCCACTTACAACTTCAGGATGAACGTTTCCATCAGCAAACACGTACTCGACTTATGATGCCCCCATTGGGTCCGTGCCAATGAACGGTGGTTGCATGGCGTTTAGTAATAGCAGTAACCCGGAGAACCGTAAGACAGAGCAGGACATCTGAAAGTGAAGTATGGTCACTACATTTTCTCTAGTTGCAGATTTGACCAAACATCATCTGATCCGAAACAAAAACACACTATGCACGTTCAGGTGAGGAATAAGACCCCGACCCAGTACTAGCCTTACTATGGTCCACATTAGCAGTAGGAATCAGTCAGTATGTCGAGTAACTTATCGTTTACGGAGCAGTTCGTTCGATGACATCGGCTACATCCAAAGCATACTTTTACCAAGATCATCCACACACTTGATCACTCTGCCATACAACCACTGGACAGAAACTGACGTTATCGGACTGACGAGACTAGGATAGTTCAGTTCCCATCACGTGAACGATGATGCGGTGACAACACTCGAACTCATGTGCGTCTGCACGTCCAAAGCGCATACCGAGACATGAACACGCAAGATTGAGCTCGTGTCAGCTCATTTCGCTGTTATCCGGGGATAAAATCTCCGGAACCTCGTAACAATTCACTAGTTTGGTCGTTTTTCATCAAATGTGACCAAAACAGTGTAACCAAATGCGGAAAAATGTTACAAAACTCAGGACTTTAGTTTTATTGAGGACGCTTTTCTACTCGTTGTAAGTCCTACAGCAGACTGCAGTGACCAGTGTTACTGTTGGGCCAAGACGCCTTGAGCGCCAGCACGATAGTTTGGCATGCGAGTGAACTGCAATCCATCACGTGGGCTTCGGCTGGTGATCAAAGACAAACAATGCCTGTTGTTATGGGCACGACGAGCGGACTTGACAATAGATTTAATGAGCAGCTTTGGGTACATCTCAAGTCGGGTAAAAGCTGTGACGGCATGCTACCGTTAGATTTTCAGCATATAAACACTGGAGTACTTGCAAATCAAAAGATCATCGGAAAGACAATTTGGTTGTTCCAGCGTAAATGCTATCTTAGAATATCGATCGATTCTTCCAGAAGTAATCCATCTTCATTTGTATTCCCTACATATTTTAAACCAAGCAGAGAGTAGCGTGATATCGATCACTTCATCGGGGTTCTCCGAAGCCTTCAAATATAATTTATCAGTTTGAAACGTAAGGAAAGCCTTTCGTCTAGGTTTTCAAGATGAAATGAACCTGTAGCAGACCGTTGGACCAATGGTGCAATCACTATATGCAGCCATACTTT
>LOND01000440.1:61882-81656 GCA_014220965.1 Paragonimus kellicotti
GCATGCGAGTGAACCGCAATCCCACCCGTGGCCTTCGGCTGGTGTTCAAAGACAAACAATGCCTGTTGTTATGGGCACGACGAGCGGACTTGACAATAGATTTAATGAGCAGCTTTGGGTACATCTCAAGTCGGGTAAAAGCTGTGACGGCATGCTACCGTTAGATTTTCAGCATATAAACACTGGAGTGCACACGTTCATGACCCACAATAAAACATGATGTGCAAAATGCTTATTCCGTACTCAATAGGTGGAATGTAAAACAGAATACAGTCTTAACTCCCCGGCTAACCATTTTCGTCATGAAATAGCTAAGATAGCTTCAATAAAAACAACGATGCGCATGCATGGCAAACTATCGTACGGTACCGATTACGAAAATAGAAACTCCTACCATGATAACTGATCCAGCTGTCACCCAAAGTTGAAATGAGCATCACAAGAGTCTTCAAATATAATTTATCAGTTTGAAACGTAAGGAAAGCCTTTCGTCTAGGTTTTCAAGATGAAATGAACCTGTAGCAGACCGTTGGACCAATGGTGCAATCACTATATGCAGCCATACTTTCACTTATAGCTCAGCTGTTTGTTTGATGCTGAATGTTTGAATATAGACGAAGTTATTTTTAGTAGTTAGGTCCCTTCCCTCCAATTCTTTTTTCTTCTCTCTTTTTGTACAGTTTCCTTTTTTTCATGACTGTGTGGCAGTTAAGCATCAGTGAAAATTACTGATGAGTTGCTGTCTATGATGATCAAGCAGCCATAGTTGTATATGGTCAGCCTAAGTACACTGGGTGTCGTAGGTGACGGTTTTTTTTAGCCGCGTACCGAATTGCCGTGGTGAGGCTGAGGAATTGAAACATACAGTACACAGCTGACGACGAAACGGTGACCCGGAGGGCTACCAGAAAGTAATCGGACAGGCAGTACAAATATCGGCCATCTAACGGAACACGATGAAAAGCGCACATCTTTGGCAAACAGCGCAAGGAAACATGGGGACACAAGGAGTCCCCATTTTAAATGGACACGATTTGGTCATGTCCCCATAATTTAGGTCTCTAAAGAAAGTGAACACGCCAAAACCAACAATCAATGTAATCATGAGGAGATCAACTCGTACTTTCACCACTTACCACGATGACCTCAACAACTAATTCTACAGGGCCTGCTTTGAATCCACTGATTAACAGAGTAGAGACATTCCGTCCTGTCTTCAATAGAGCCTGTTTTAGGCATTTCAAATTGGATAACAAGGCACACTGATTCACTATCCATCTGAAACAGCTCTATCGTGTTCGATGAGGCTCATTTTAGGTAAATGTGTCGACCAAACCAGGGTTCTGTATCCCAACAGTCTTTAGAAGGCACCAGTTATTCTCGCTGGATGACGAGGTACATTATCTTACTGAGGCGCAAAATGTACCATGTTGAAAGGGATTGACAACGCATTGCCTTTCAAAATTTCACGTTAACGTGGAAACTTAGGAAAATGAGCTTTCGTTCCATATTGACCTACCTAACACTTTCACGAGTCAAAAACCTAACTCAACCAGACAAGCACAAAGTGTAGAAAAGATCTCTCTCTGTTTGCTCGGCACATCTCGAGTCTACTATGTTAACATCTCAGTGTAAATTGAGCTCTATCTATCCAAATTACTCGGTTCTAGTGTTCACCGTAGTCTGGATTTTTTGTTGTTGGAAAGGCTTAGAAAAGGACTAAACCTAAGGTGTCTTCCTCCTAAAGCCTAATTATTCAATTGTTCATGAAATGTACCGATGGAGGCCGAGAATGTGCACTACAACGTACAGCATCGGTCCACATGAAAAATGAATTGACACTTTCAACAGCCGTTCATCATCCCCGCCTGGCGTCATCGTATGACGACCACTTCTAGAAACTGCCTAAAATCACCAGACTTCAGGCAAATATCAATTCAGTTCTACAGACTTCCATTAATCTCTAACCTTTTTGCATTACACTGTGTTAACTATCTAGCGTTCTACATTTTGACAACCTGCCAAACCAAGTAGTGTCCTTTGAGTTAATTATTACTAGACCAACTAAAAATGGAGCAGAACAGATCATTTGGGCGCTTTAGAATGGGGCCTAGTTTGGCTGCGATATGTCCAAGTCAGTGACCGAGAGGAAACGAATCACAATGGCACGACCAGTCTGCCCACTTTGTAGTGAAAAACAATTGTACCACAGAACATGAAACCTCAAGTTTGTTCAGACAGCGGTACGTGCAATGAAACCCACACACGACTGGACAGAGGTAGACAGGACAGTTAGGCAAGTGAATTGCACGCGTCCTAAACTGGACGCACGCTTTTGCACGAGCACGGGTGGAGAACGCACTCACCCAGAATGACTAAAGCAGCTTGTCATTATTGTGTGCGTCCCAGTTCCGACCGCTGGTGTGAGGTTGTTGAATATAATCCGTGCATCTAGTCATCAATTCTTACCTTGCCTTGTAGATAAGCCTCATTATTCCAGTCGAATCAACACAGTAATATTCGAGTTCGGCACGATGATGGATAAAGGCCAAGTTTGGTGATCGATTGGCGTAGTGCATTCTGCTCAATATACAGTCATACCGCCAATTGATGCGAACAGGTGAAGCCAAAATAACTTACAGTAAAACTGAAAATGTACACTGAACTTCACAAATAGATTTGATCATCACGGGTAGTACGGAGCAATTCAAAAAGATCATCTGGGTCCGTACGCATCTGTGTTTGAGTGCAATGATGAAGCTCACGGTTTGACTGGAGGCAACGATCAACCGCCGGTTGACATATAAGTGAAATCCACCAGTAAAACTAATGAACATTCACACGGATTTGCAAGTGGGGGGGGACAGAGACGAGCTCTTTTGAAGGAGGTTGGATGCAAGAGGACGCCTGTTGAAATTCATAGTTGAGTGATTAAGTAAGGTCATCAGAACTTCCATAAACACAAGTTGGTGATGGTTCAGTTCATGTATGAGCTGCTAGCTGGTAACAAATGAGTTGATCATCCTTGGCCACATTAACGGTTCGTACTACAAAGACCTACTAACAGAACGCTCGACCCCAACACTGTCCAGGCAGAATGATTAGATGGATCAAAGATCGTAATACTCTAGCCAACCGGCTCAACGAAGTACCTGCGTCCACATCGTCTCATACCATGCATCATGACCTGATAAATAATCCCATCTTAATCCGATAAACCACCTTTGGAATCGCCTCAAAAAAAATTGGGGTATTCGGCCACTTGCCAACCTTGGTATTTAGACTGCAAACATCATAGCACCAAACGAGGTAATACGAGCAGCACTTAAGTGATCGAGCTCCGCTATCGGTTGGCCGCTCAAATCTATGGGTTCGAACTCCTACGCACAGATGATCCCAACCCGACCGGTGATGAAATGTTTGAAATCTAAATGTCCAGCTCGGTGAACAAGTGAATAAAACCCCAGTTACCAAATACATCAATATTCTCAATGACGAAAGGATTCTCAGGACAACAGAAACGCCTTCGCATCTGAGAGTAATTTAGTGTGAACAACTTCCGTATGTATATGAAAGAACATAACACTACTTCCTAATAACATGTGTGCTGCAGATCTTTGTCTAGTGGTGCATGGTACTCAGGATATGGTATATAGTCAAGCAAGAAGGCGGGGCGCATGTGGACTCGTGTAAAAATGAATAGGCCGGATAACTGCTGGTACTAAACAAAGGTGGTCTACACGATTTATGTTGAGGTCTAACGTAAGCGTGTGTAGTAGTTCTTTTTGTGTGCATCACAGTAGTCACGCAAAACACACTTTATTAGGAAGTCAAGTTCCACACACATGGGGTTAGATACATACGACAGCAGTCGGTTACATTTTTTGTATAATGCGCACGACTAAATAAGCTGGTTAACAAAAGTCTAATGATGGAGAGATGCCACGCACGATTATCATAAGGCCCCGCATGCCTGTGACTATGTCACAAACGTCTCTCATCCTTAACGATCTTCTACGCTTATCGGCATAACAGCTAATCGATGAGTCACATTACAGCAGCCACGGTCAAGAACCTCATGCCACCACAGAACGAGGAGTTTAGGCCAGGTGGTGCCTGCGCGACATTTGAGAAAACGTACCTGAGCAATTTCAAAGAATAATCGCAACGATCACTGTATGTTAGATTGACAACGAGCTAAGCATACGCATCACCGGGAGCCCATACCACAACAAACAGGAAGAAAGTCAATTGATTATACCACATGGTGGGTGGACTTCGTGCCGTCTGCTTTGAGCGCTCAAATCATCAAAGCGAACAAGACTCTAAACGTACCGTTTGCACCGTGATCGGTAGAACCAACGAACCAAGCCATAAAACTTCCTGCCACAGTGCATACTGTACTCGAATGACGGCCTTAATCAAATAGGTGTTTGTAGGAAAATTCTGAATCAGAAAGCGATGCTATGTTTTAAAGACAGGTCCCTCGAAAAAACGTTCGTTGGATTAGCGCGGTGACTGAAAACAGCGACGACCTGCCCGGTAGCTGGGCTATCAATTGCGTTGATCGGCAAACAAACAACTGCGCACCCAACAATAACACAAGAAAAGATGTATAGAAAACATAACCGATGGAATAAAATGTCTAATGACAATGTATTCATGAAAAATCCTATTTGAAAATAAGTAACATCTATGACAGACTTATTCTGAATCGTCTTTTTTTAAAAAAACAGAGTGAGAAACAGATGGAACTATGCCAAACCACAATGGATGCCAATGACAGAATGAAAACGTCTGCACATACACACACACACACATACACGAAAAGAAAACTGCACGAATTGAGTGGAACAGCAGGGAAGCGAGTGAAAAGATGACGAGAGAGACACAGTGAACCGTTATTGGGGACATGAGATGATAAAAATGTTGACGATCCAGCTGGTCTCTAAGGGACACATCTCGTGAACATTCAGCAAATAAAAACAGCGTGGATCATGTCGTCGGCTGACGTGCCAAACCGTGCACTGTCGCACCAGTAATCACAATAGTGCAATCCCGGTAAAAGTAGTAATGATAATAATTGAAAAAGAACTAAACAATAAGCTGTTGCAGATGTGTGTACGTGTATGAAAAATGAAGTCGAAAGAGTAAAGGTAGTCGGGTTAGAAGGAGGGCGTGAGAATGAAAGCTCAACTGGTGGTTGGAGGTGCAGCACCCGCGTTGCCCAGATTGCAACACAACCACACGCATACACGGATGTAGTGCCACTGTAGTCATCAAACTGTGGAAGAATGGTCTGTGTATGCGTGTACACGGGGCGGAATGAACAATAAAACGCGATTAGAGAAGAAAACAGAAATAAGAGCACGTAGAAAGAAACGCAATCGCATAGAGGATATGCGAACATCAAATGGCGACTGAGAAAAGCGAGATGTGAAACACCCGGTGAGTAGGATTTCAAATATTGCATCAATGAGAATCGCACAACAGTCAACAAAGAAACGAGGGTAGTATAAAAATCGCTTTGTAAGAGAGTAGGGTATGTAGCGAAACCTGATGACCAAAATAGACTGATCTGGATCCGATTAACAAAAAAAAAATAAGGTATTGAGTGACTAAAACATGAGAAATCGTACATAATTTGTTATACGGTCTTCAGTGGAGGTGCGCAACTGTATGTCAGAGGCTTCAATAAATGTGTGTGTGTGATACGAACGACTACCTTCTCATGTACTGAATAATGAATGATGTATGAGTATCGGTCTGGCCACGATTACCACGAAACATGAGTCAATTGACGTCGATAATAACCAAGTGATGATGATGGACAGATGACCTGAGCAGATGGATATGAAGTCGAGAGGTAGGGAGAATCAACAGATGGCGATGTGTAACAATCCGTGCCAATGAAAGACTGGATGGTGGAGCACATAATGTGAGTACCACCGCATGGGAAAAACTTAATAAGTAGGTAAGCAAGCGAATGACAGAATCAAGTTGCAGTTTCACAAAAAAGACAGGTCATCCGACAGAATGTCATCAAGAAGTGTTTCGGACGTTGATGCCAACGGTAGCGATGTGGAGAACGAAAGAGCACAGGATAATCATAAAGAGATGATAACCATGATACTATTGTGTGAGTATGTTAAAGGACACTCCAGTGTGGCTAGGACGCGCAGTAGGAAAGTATAAATTAAACGGGAATTGTTCAAAACATGAGTCTAAGTGTAGTCGTTTGTTGGCTGCTTGGTCCATTCATCAGTGGGATTCGGGGTGTTGCTTTCAGAACCGTGGCGCTCGAAACCATAAAGAAGCACTTTTCTTAAAATGTGAAAGAGTTTAGAGCATTGCATGTGGACCGAGAAAATAACTAGTTGCAAAACAGAGCGGGCCTAAATTGGGTTTGGATGCAGAAAAAAAGCTAACTTCGTAAACGAGAGAACAGAATGAAAAATTTGCAGAGATCTACTGAAGACTAATTTAAACAACCTAGCCACTCACTGGTCTCCACGGCTGATCGGGACGAATTGCAAATGAAGATACAACAAACCGGAATAAAACTACGGATCGCAAAAAAAGTCAAGCAACCACTGTTGCACGCAAGAAAGCAAAGTTCAAGCTAACAACAAAAAGTGATGAAGACAATGAGGAGCTGTGAGGTTCTGTTAGCGCCAGTCCACATCACGTCAGCTAAAAATGCACAAACACTTGAATCGACAGAATGATGAACAAAGGTCGAGTTGAATCACATAACAGCTTACCAACTAGGTTGGCGAGGCGCAACTCGGAGCCTAGTGTCAACGAAATAGATGAGAATGTGCACCAAGGGTTGTTGTAAAAAAGAGCAGAATGAAGAAGAGCAAAACAGACTCCATCATACGCGGACGAACAGATTGAATTACGAAACCGTCTTTAGTTGATAAGATAAGCACACAAATCCACGTCCGTTTGTTTGTCAGTTTCGGTCAGAGCCAACATCTAGGGAGTGGGAGTGTGGGCTGACCTTTGCATCGGCTGATCAGCGCTTATCGAGCTGAGTGTGGTCGGCACCGTGGATGCGGGGACATTATTGGATGGCACCAAAGGATCAGACTGAGAACCGTACGACTCGAGTGTGGCAGGATGCTGTATTTTTTGAAGCGTTGAGGAAGGTCGATGTATGAGGCTGTGAGAGTGCAACTGAGCCAGTACCATCCGACATCCAATGTGAAAGCTGGCAAACCATAGGATGGACCAAACAACGAAAAAAATCAGTGATGTGTCATTAATTAGGACAGTTTTAAAATTAATTCAATAGCGTCATCACAAGCAACACTTACAGGACGTGTGTCCAGGCGTATAAATGTTTGCGTCACAATAGAAAGGTTATCAGCTTGAAGCTCGTTTAGGCCATCCCCACCCGATAAGTTCAAACAAAGGCGATGTGGGTTCGTGAAAGAAAATCATGGAACCCGATAACTAATCTACTTAGTTCAACGCTATCACTGTATTTCATGCAAGTGCCAATTACATACAATAAGAATAGATATTAAAAACCAAACCCCACAAAGAGCTATACCCGTAGTTCGGTCAAAAATGAGAAGATAAGGGTACTTTTGGCAGCTACCGTAGTCAACAGGGCTGACATTCGAACAAGTGTCGCATATATTAGAATCCAGATTTCACCATCTCAATGATGTTGACCAATTCAAACAGAAAATAAACGCGTTGATAATTAACCAATCGATGCTATTGAGAAAAACGGTGGCGTTAGCCCAACAAAACGCTTCATTGACAAAGTAACTACGAAATAACCTTACAAGAAAACAGTGGCTCAGCCGATTGTGTACTCTTATGAAGGCTTCTGCAGCGAAGCGTAGTCCAATCACTTTGTGATGGCTCCAAGACTCGTGCGTAGTATTGCCGTCTCAACAGCGGTAGTTTCAAAAACACTATCGTTTATGTCCTAGAGTCCGACAGTATCAAGCGGGTATTTACTCTAGTATGTGATGTATACATATAAATATTAGAGATGTAAACTGGCCAAACGACACGACTAATTACAGCAGGAAGACATGCTGCATAGTGTTTACAGCTATACGGGTAGGCGCGAAGTCTGCAACTTGGTGGACAACGGAAGAGTTCAAATGACCAGGGGTTTTCAACCGCAGACAATCAAACAGATTAAGCAACAATGCAATCGTGGTACACGTTCAGCTAATATATGTAAGCTAATCAAAGCAAACGATGAACTTTAGTATTCGACTAATTTGTTCGTTTGTCTTTCAGAAATGTGGCCTGCGCTAAAAAGATAAAAACGATAAGCTGAAGTGAGTCGTTTCACATCCCTATTGCAAGAAACGCTGCGAAAAAACGAACTACAATGGACGAGAGAAACCTTCAGTCTGACATACTGAAATATAATTCTTGAATAAACGGACATACTGACCAAACGCACCCACTGGATGTTTGTCATTTATCCAAAACCTACTGATGACACTGCTGAATGGCTATGAAATAATCCATCGATTGCTATACACTCCATTCAAAGTGAGATACTCTGAACAAAACGATACACTAAACGAAGCAGCTTGCGAATATAGTGACAAGAATTTGAAAGTACAATAACAAAATTTGAAACATTGAGTTCCCTTTAACCACTTCATCAGAGCAGAAAGAAGACATATATTGCGATATGTTAACATTTCATTTACTCTCATCAGTCGCAAACGTAAAACATGCTAGTTATATACATCATATAGATAGGGACAAACAGGGACTAGACACATCTACAAGCACATCAATTATTATGTAATCACGACCATGGCAACCCGATAGGTTGCCTCAACCACTTTTGTGCACATAACGTCGGTTGGTAAGTTCGAATGAGCATCGCTTCGCAAAAAGCTAATAACTTGGGTTTCGATTACGCAACAATATCTTGAATGAGTTTAATGGGTCAACTTGGTGACCTGTTGTCATGATGTGTTTAGCAATCGATGACGTTGGATTTCGAGCCGTCAATGCACCAAGTTGAGGCTGGTTCATCATCTGTTGTTTCAACCACTTCGGGATGTGTTCGGCGACTCGTTGTGATAGTTGTCGATCTGTTCGGTGCTATATAGGCATGTTGCAAGGTGCCAGGTGAACTGGTACACATATGGGAGACAGAACAGTTTGACAAACTACTTTCGCGATTGCGGAGAACTGGTCCTCTGGTGGTTTGAAATAAGCGCAACTGCGCAGCCGCATACGTTCGAGCAAGAGCAGACTTTAATTTGTTTTATGTCGTTGGCTAGGTGGTCACCTTTGAACGGCAAGAATAAGAAAACATCCTTATTTTGAGCCGCCAGTATGGGCTCAATGCTCTTCTTCACCGGTATCCATTTGCTAGTAAAGTTTGTCTCAGCAACTCCTGTTCTGTCTGCAGAGTATCCGGGGTGCAAATACGCCTGGCTCTATGAAACAGTGTCTTAACCAAACCCCGTTTGTATGCAATAGGAGTAAAGCTGGAAAACTGAAGATATTGACCACCCCATGTCGCTTTGCGGTGAACTGAGCGCTGTAACGTGCCATCCGCACGTCTAGTAATGAGTACATCCAAAAAGGTAAACTGTTGTTCGTTTCAACTTCGTGAGATAAAGATAGGTTGGGATGAATATTATTAAGAAAGTTGAAAAACAGGTCGAAATGAGTAACATCAGTAAAAATTAAAATATCATCAACGTATCGTTTGTACAATAACGATTCGGCTATATAATCCGGGACTTGCCGCTCAATCATATCGTGTACCAGTTCACCTGCAGTTGGTGACGTTTACATAGGCAGAACAGATCGACAACTATCACAACGAGTCGCCGAACACATCCCGAAGTGGTTGAAACAACAGATGATGAACCAGCCTCAACTTGGTGCATTGACGGCTCGAAATCCAACGTCATCGATTGCTAAACACATCATGACAACAGGTCACCAAGTTGACCCATTAAACTCATTCAAAATATTGTTGCGTAATCGAAACCCCAAGTTATTAGCTTTTTGCGAAGCGATGCTCATTCGAACTTACCAACCGACGTTATGTGCACAAAAGTGGTTGAGGCAACCTATCGGGTTGCCATGGTCGTGATTACATAATAATTGATGTGCTTGTAGATGTGTCTAGTCCCTGTTTGTCCCTATCTATATGATGTATATAACTAGCATGTTTTACGTTTGCGACTGATGAGAGTAAATGAAATGTTAACATATCGCAATATATGTCTTCTTTCTGCTCTGATGAAACAATAACAAAAGGCAGACGATCCGAAGCAGAAAAGTTGAAAAACAAAGGTACCAGACGTCAACAGGTAAATGACCGACGTGGCTACTAGTAGGTATACTGTTAAACCGCAGCGAAGATTGATCGAGAAATACTTGAAAATCAAACAAACAAGTAGACTGTAAAAAAGATAACTGACATAACTTTCGGTAGCTCAAAATCAAATGGACAGTTAGCCCTCTGTATGACAACTGAAGCCTTAGATAGGCAAACACAGAATTCTAAAAAATTACTTGGGCACCAGATTGGGGAGGCATTGTGGTGGATGCGTCTGACAGTATCGACGTGGACTTCAATAGAGCCATAACGAATGGATTGGAAAACAAAGCAGCTAGAGCTTCCTGCTGTTGTTGCAACTGTGTTTTCTCATTCGGTTTTGGGCACGTGTGTGAATTGGTCGTATGTACCAAAGGTTCACTAGTCTGTTCGCCTGTATAGGCAGCTTCGCTTGTCATCGACTGTACACCTTCTTCTGCCAATGGGGACGTATCAGTAGTTAAGAAACCGGGTGCATCGTAGCCAGTGCTTTGGCCACTTCCCTGACTGGTGTCTGTATTGACAAAAAGTGGTCTGAAACAATCGTTGGAAGAGACGTTCAAAGAGCTGAACAACTGATGGATGGCTCGCAGACGTTCCGTCACCACATCGCACTGTTTCTTCAATACTTCAACCTCGTCCTCTTTCTATAAGTAAAAAGTGAACATTTGCACACAATCAGGGTTTGCTATCCGTAAGAAGCTATTTGTAATGGCCAATAGACATCGCTGTGCACTGTCCCGAAAACAAAATGAAACGGTCAAATTTACAATTATGTGCTGGTTTCAAAATGGAGAAAAGCGGTCACTCGTCCAAGATGATTTCAAGTCGTATTCTTGTTTAACACAGAAGGCTGTTACACGGGTCTCAATATGAACGGCATCCAGAAGCATCAAAAGCTGCTAAACCACATGGAAACTAAGACAGATAAACTTGTGATGCTCAAAAACCCTCGACCGGTCAGGAATAATCCAAATACAGTTCATTAGATTCGATGAGGCTGAAGAATTCGATATGACCGAAAATTTCAGACAGACGAGTTATCAATTGAAGTTAGCAGGATCTTAGTTGCACCGATACCATTCCGAATATCACAAACAAACGATATGACTATGCCGCGAAATAGCTAAATGAGACCAACATTTCCAACATCAAAGCGACACGATAAAAGTAACCAATATTTTCACACTATGAGCACGTGTTTTCAGGGTTTAGTGGTCTCGCTTGATGGTCACAACCAAAAATCTGCATCCTCACCTTTTCTCTGCTGATGACACCTGGCGGATCCAACTGAACGCAAAACAAAGCGGAGAAAAATTTCACTTTTTGATATCCTCGACCTTTAGTAACTACGTTTCATAGCCGTAAGGCTAAACTGCGTATCTGTTTTACGAATCTGACTCCAAAGTTCAAAGGACACAATCTTGACGCAAAAGACGGTTCAACTTCCTGTTACTCACCAGCAATATCTAAATTTGGAGAAAAACGTTATATCCGTATAAATAAGATTTCCAATTGCGCTTCAATCACCAAATAAACAACCTCCTAGGCAACCCACCACACAAATGATTTCCAGAACTCCATCATCAAACCTGAGACTAGTTTGAACATCACAAATTCTAAGCAGTAGTTTGCGTTCGTACCTAAAAAGCGTATGCCAAAAGACCGCAGAGAAAGAGAAACACTATCTCACATCTGCGCCATTTGAGAATGGTCGGCCGAGATCGGTCACAAAAATGTGATCTACACATTTCCAATGTCCAAATATTGAATTGCAGTCAGCAGGCTGTTCATGATGGATACCAAAACCATAAATAGGACAGGAGTAGGATTAACTGTATTACACTTTTTGTAGGCGCCCTGATCTCGTCTCCTGAAAAAAACTGCATTCTCCATTGGAAACAGGTGGACTGAAATCTCAAAGAATATCTCATCATTCCAATGTGGAGGCGTGAGGTCGCCTGAGGAGGCACCTTTGAAACGCGAGACTCGTTGAACAATCGCGCACCTCGAGCTTACGTGGATGATTTCTCAGTTGACAAGCCAGAGTAGAAAATTAGGTGTATGTGAAGGCAAAGTGATGGAAGAAAAAGCTCATGTAAAGCGTCTCCTGAAAGGTTCAGTTGAAAACAACCCCTTGATGTATTGAGGATAAACGCTCCGTCGATCTCTTCAACAGACTTAACGACAGTTCCACTCGAAGTACCTGTAGAATTACCGAGCTGAGACATTCCTAGTCTGTGTTTGATGGGCATTTTCAAGTAAGCGAACTTTCCCGACAGCAACCGAGCTGTACTTGAGATCCCTCCAAGTCCATCTTCAAGGTTTGTTAATTTCCTCCACCAAGTGAATATTGAAAATTCAGACGAGGATACATCATTTACAATCGAGCTGAATGGGTTATCAGAGGCCAAGCCAAATTAGAAGATGGAGAGCGGAAAGTCGAACAACGATACGCAGTGCGTCTGAAACCAGTACGTATCAGAAACAACTCGGCTAAGTGTGTTGTAGCAGTCATTCGATGTAGTGACGTTGAACTGTCCATAATTTGAGTTGATTTCGCTGGCTAACAGGTCAATAAATGAGATACACATTATATGTAGTGAGGCAGCCATCTCTTATGGAAGGTAACTACAACATCGTCATCACTGCAGTTAACAGTAGTATGGGGAGACTGTTAGCAGAAACCTGAAGGTTTCGCGGTTAGAGTCGGACTTCGTAGAACTGCCAGAACAAAACGCAAACATGTTGCTACTGCCAGTCCAATAATGTGGCAATGATCACCGCATCTGAACGATAGTAGCGACCAGAATAACCAGATGTGTACAACCCAGTTCAGATGCGGTTGGAGAGGCGCAGGAGATAGCACATTTCAGTGCGCCTAGTATTCAAGTTTGAGTGGCCTACGGTTTAAAAGAACATCATAAGAGTCCGTTTTTGCTGGTCCTCTAAGCATTTAAACGGACTAGCGAGTATGAGAACTTGCACGGTTAACTGGCCTGTAGAACAGAAGAGGGATCATTGGAACATGGTTGTACGATTTAGCTACTAAATTTCTGGGATTAGAGTAAAAGTTATTGGAAACTAAGGGTGAAAAGAGTCCACAGTTAAGTAGAAAAAAAATGATGGGGAAGGGGACAGCAGCATGATATTTATGTCCACGGACACACTGGATGCTGCAGACAGAGTAAGATGACTTTTAGAGTACACAAGGGCTACGCAAAATTGAAGTGATCTTTGGTTAACATGGCACGGATGTATGTGAGCTGGGAACAAGCAAAGAGGCTTGGATCTAGACATATAATTAATTAGGGCTCTCAGCTCAGGCCTGTGTCTTGAAGGGTTCGAATGACCCTAACCAAAACGGACAGTTCGTTGTTCAGTCAACCAAACCATCATAGCAAACGCATTACCATACCTTCAATACACTTGTCCGTACATTTGCTTTAATTAACTCGTTGAACCTGTCGTTTGCGCATTCAGGTCAATTACCCATCCAACCTGCAACGTGTCAAGACATTGAAACCCTTTTGATCCACATTTCAAAGGCTAATGTGAACTGTTTTTGGGCTGGCCACAGTTACAACGACAGAATATCGAAGCGGACGCGGGAACCATTGTGGACACCAACTCTACAGTTTCATGAGTCAAAGAGCGAAATGGACTTGACTGAAGTGTATGCTTCACAGTGCCCATCTCCTCGGAAAGTACTGCGCAGTACCTCAATTCTCACATGCGTTGCCACAAAAACCGTTTTCCGCGTACTGTTTTATTTTTCCTTCCAAATTCAACTTGATCGAATGATTTAGCATTCCGTGACACATCCCCGGCTAATCAGTTCTCGGTTGTTACGCCCCATCCTAGCTGAGGACTGACATATCCCGTATGAAAAACATGGACGCGTATAGCGTATCACAGGTAGATGAAGAAAGAATCCATATTCTCAAACCACAATGTAAATTCGTGACGTCCATTTGGTTCGCAACAATAGTTACTTGCCCCTAATTAGAAGTGTGTGAACGAACTATTGGTAGTATCAGGCTCAAATGACCATCGGGAAACGACATCACCTATAGGGTAGGTGAGACATCAGTCAATCAAGGGGTAGATGACCACAACATACATAGGTGAAATGCTACTTTTGTGTGAAGCCAGGTTAAGGTAACCATCAATGCTTTTCAACCCGCGTCTTTGAAGCATGATTTACATAATGGATAAAGTAAGTGAGCAGATACCCTTGAAACTATGCAGATAGTATGACGAAGCAGATTGGCTGGGTACGTCGATCAAATTACATGACTTTTCGCATCTCCTAGAAGCCGGCAAGGACTAAAATAAGTGCAGAGATGACATGAAGCCGTGAATGACAAACCTGAGAAACAAGAGAAACGAGAACATTGAAATAAGATCTACACAATGTTCCTTAAATGTGCATGGAAGCACACAGCTTCTACATCACGAGGTAATTATGATCCTGTAGCATATTGGGTCATAAGTAGATTGATTTTTATTAGCGTGCTCATTTGAGATAGCCAGGATTGTGCTCCGTGTGGTTACCACTCAGCCACGTTGGGCGTTGCACAACTGCGCATACACGAATTCCCAGGAGCTAGAAAGAAAAAAATCAAACTGTTGGATGGATATATACGTATGCAGCCAGTTTTTCTCATCTCGCCCCTCCACTCATTTTCCCGAATATCTCCTGATTCATTTCCTAGCGTTCCAGACCGACCTGGATTGTTGGCGTGTCAACCGCTTACGTGAAATGTGCTTAAAATCCACACACAGTTGTAGGCGGTTCTTAGTTGTAACACTTCTAGTTGATTGAAAAGTCACCACTACGAGCGTCCGGGAAGGATGACGTTGCCACGATATTTGGGCGATCGCTAGTTTAAACAAATTTCTCAAACTTTCACATGATTCAGAATACTCTCTGAAATATTTGCAGACCAGAATCAACAAAACTGTTTTGATCAAGCCCATTTCCATTCCACGGCCAGATGCACCCCAGAAGGCACGCACTTTGAATCATCAGACATTTGCGCTGAGATCGAATCAGTACATGGCTCGATGTGCTGATAAAGTAAACATGGTCAAACGGGAAGTCTTACTCACTTCTTCTAATAACGATGGGTCCCATAAAAGCATTGTGTCCGGTACAACCGCGTGGCAGAAACCTGGGCGAAAAATTACTCGGTTACGCAGTTTCTGTGAGAAGCTAAGAGTATCAACGCAAAACTAGTTCATCAAGTCCAACATGATCGCGATTCATGACGATTGGCTAACCACCGAACAAGGGTTGCTTGATTAGACAAAACTGCGAACTATGAGAAGGATTTTGATGATGGCGCTACTGAATCAGGCCTTTAAGACAGCGGATACCGAGTAAACCCGGCCTAACAGGCTTCTTTAGTCACCACAAACTGCGGAGCCAGTTACCACGTCTCAATTAAAACCACTGGTCGACTGAGACAGCCGAATTACGCAGCCACAGATTTCTGTCTACCAACAAGCGTACATTCCACGAAGACCTATAACACTTTTGTACGGGGACGATAACGTTTATCGCTTCTTTTAAAACAAATATATCGGTGTTAAACGGTCTTTCTATCCCAATGAATGAGCTTCAGCTGGACTGGCAACCTACTGAACTGAACAGCGACACTGTACGTCCTTGACCATTTTTCAGATGCTCCGGAGAAATTCTTCATTAGAGGATCCTGGTGACTGATCGCATTTTGCGTCCCTATCGAAGGAACGTCAATGGATATGCATAGATTATCCAGCAATGCCAACTTTTGACGGTTAACTTGTTTCTAAGTTGTTGCATTTTCTTGCTTAGTGTGCTTCCGTTTTATCGACAATGCTTGTTGCTTTCACAAAGAAGTTTATGTGAACTGCTCATCAAAATAAACGATAGTAATTACGAAAATAAGCTGGCTGAAAAGAGACCTTAACAGGAATGGTATTGCAAGAACTAAATTGCCAGTTAACCCCGATATCACTGAAGGTCAGGGTGAGACCTACAGACGAGTCAAAACGAATGACCAGACGCAAGAAGAATTCCGGTACGTCAAAGTATGATAATGCAACGGAAACGTCCACAAAAGTTTAAGGTATTGACAGTAAACATGATTTAAATAGATGTGAGAGTAAATACGATCAAAAACAACGAAAAGACGGCAGCTGGAGACACGGATTATAACGAAAATGATATCACTGGCAGTTGATGAAAGTAAGCTAATCGAAATAACCTCAGTAAGGGGCATGGAACAAAATTAACAGGATGGTCACAGTGTCCTAACTCTCGAGCCGGTCAGGCAAACCGGGAACTGATCACTAGTGATAACAGGCGAGGTGATGAGTAGACAGTGAGGTAACTCAGCGGGACTGTAAGGCGATACAGTCGCCTTACACTGCTGATGCAACAGAGAACTGATGAGTGAAATCTGAGTCAAGTACTCCTCTTGTAACTGATCCAGCAGAAACAACTCAGTGCTAAACAAGTATGACCAACCAAACAAGTGGAAACAAAACTCACCGATCCCAAACGTTGCCGGATGTCACTGAGCTCACGTTGTAAAGAAATACGTTCCAATTCGGAGCTAGGGTTGCTAAACGGTGAAGAAATACTTGAAAATCAAACAAACAAGTAGACTGTAAAAAAGATAACTGACATAACTTTCGGTAGCTCAAAATCAAATGGACAGTTAGCCCTCTGTATGACAACTGAAGCCTTAGATAGACACACACAGAATTCTAAAAAATTACTTGGCACCAGATTGGGGAGGCATTGTGGTGGATGCGTCTGAGAGTATCGACGTGGACTTCAATAGAGCCATAACGAATGGATTGGAAAACAAAGCAGCTAGAGCTTCCTGCTGTTGTTGCAACTGTGTTTTCTCATTCGGTTTTGGGCACGTGTGTGAATTGGTCGTATGTACCAAAGGTTCACTAGTCTGTTCGCCTGTATAGGCAGCTTCGCTTGTCATCGACTGTACACCTTCTTCTGCCAATGGGGACGTATCAGTAGTTAAGAAACCGGGTGCATCGTAGCCAGTGCTTTGGCCACTTCCCTGACTGGTGTCTGTATTGACAAAAAGTGGTCTGAAACAATCGTTGGAAGAGACGTTCAAAGAGCTGAACAACTGATGGATGGCTCGCAGACGTTCCGTCACCACATCGCACTGTTTCTTCAATACTTCAACCTCGTCCTCTTTCTATAAGTAAAAAGTGAACATTTGCACACAATCAGGGTTTGATATCCGTAAGAAGCTATTTGTAATGGCCAATAGACATCGCTGTGCACTGTCCCGAAAACAAAATGAAACGGTCAAATTTACAATTATGTGCTGGTTTCAAAATGGAGAAAAGCGGTCACTCGTCCAAGATGATTTCAAGTCGTATTCTTGTTTAACACAGAAGGCTGTTACACGGGTCTCAATATGAACGGCATCCAGAAGCATCAAAAGCTGCTAAACCACATGGAAACTAAGACAGATAAACTTGTGATGCTCAAAAACCCTCGACCGGTCAGGAATAATCCAAATACAGTTCATTAGATTCGATGAGGCTGAAGAATTCGATATGACCGAAAATTTCAGACAGACGAGTTATCATTGAAGTTAGCAGGATCTTAGTTGCACCGATACCATTCCGAATATCACAACAAACGATATGACTATGCCGCGAAATAGCTAAATGAGACCAACATTTCCAACATCAAAGCGACACGATAAAAGTAACCAATATTTTCACACTATGAGCACGTGTTTTCAGGGTTTAGTGGTCTCGCTTGATGGTCACAACCAAAAATCTGCCTCCTCACCTTTTCTCTGCTGATGACACCTGGCGGATCCAACTGAACGCAAAACAAAGCGGAGAAAAATTTCACTTTTTGATATCCTCGACCTTTAGTAACTACGTTTCATAGCCGTAAGGCTAAACTGCGTATCTGTTTTACGAATCTGACTCCAAAGTTCAAAGGACACAATCTTGACGCAAAAGACGGTTCAACTTCCTGTTACTCACCAGCAATATCTAAATTTGGAGAAAAACGTTATATCCGTATAAATAAGATTTCCAATTGCGCTTCAATCACCAAATAAACAACCTCCTAGGCAACCCACCACACAAATGATTTCCAGAACTCCATCATCAAACCTGAGACTAGTTTGAACATCACAAATTCTAAGCAGTAGTTTGCGTTCGTACCTAAAAAGCGTATGCCAAAAGACCGCAGAGAAAGAGAAACACTATCTCACATCTGCGCCATTTGAGAATGGTCGGCCGAGATCGGTCACAAAAATGTGATCTACACATTTCAATGTCCAAATATTGAATTGCAGTCAGCAGGCTGTTCATGATGGATACCAAAACCATAAATAGGACAGGAGTAGATTAACTGTACTACACTTTTTGTAGGCGCCCTGATCTCGTCTCCTGAAAAAAACTGCATTCTCCATTGGAAACAGGTGGACTGAAATCTCAAAGAATATCTCATCATTCCAATGTGGAGGCGTGAGGTCGCCTGAGGAGGCACCTTTGAAACGCGAGACTCGTTGAACAATCGCGCACCTCGAGCTTACGTGGATGATTTCTCAGTTGACAAGCCAGAGTAGAAAATTAGGTGTATGTGAAGGCAAAGTGATGGAAGAAAAAGCTCATGTAAAGCGTCTCCTGAAAGGTTCAGTTGAAAACAACCCCTTGATGTATTGAGGATAAACGCTCCGTCGATCTCTTCAACAGACTTAACGACAGTTCCACTCGAAGTACCTGTAGAATTACCGAGCTGAGACATTCCTAGTCTGTGTTTGATGGGCATTTTCAAGTAAGCGAACTTTCCCGACAGCAACCGAGCTGTACTTGAGATCCCTTCCAAGTCCATCTTCAAGGTTTGTTAATTTCCTCCACCAAGTGAATATTGAAAATTCAGACGAGGATACATCATTTACAATCGAGCTGAATGGGTTATCAGAGGCCAAGCCAAATTAGAAGATGGAGAGCGGAAAGTCGAACAACGATACGCAGTGCGTCTGAAACCAGTACGTATCAGAAACAACTCGGCTAAGTGTGTTGTAGCAGTCATTCGATGTAGTGACGTTGAACTGTCCATAATTTGAGTTGATTTCGCTGGCTAACAGGTCAATAAATGAGATACACATTATATGTAGTGAGGCAGCCATCTCTTATGGAAGGTAACTACAACATCGTCATCACTGCAGTTAACAGTAGTATGGGGAGACTGTTAGCAGAAACCTGAAGGTTTCGCGGTTAGAGTCGGACTTCGTAGAACTGCCAGAACAAAACGCAAACATGTTGCTACTGCCAGTCCAATAATGTGGCAATGATCACCGCATCTGAACGATAGTAGTGACCAGAATAACCAGATGTGTACAACCCAGTTCAGATGCGGTTGGAGAGGCGCAGGAGATAGCC